>JAJOOR010017739.1:0-13087 GCA_036250505.1 Solanum acaule
CTTATGATTATGATGATTATGACTTATGTATGTTGAAGCTATGTTATGTATGATCATTATGAATATGGTAAGTTAAGATGAAATATGATCTTATGAATATATGCATGAAGTAGGTTGCTTAATGTGATACTTGGCTTTGAATAGGGTTATGGGGTTCTATTCTTTGCATTGCACTATTATTGCTTGGGCTGTCTACATGTTGGGATGATATTATCTTGGTTTTGTACTATGATGCTTACTTTGTGTGTATATTGGATTTACTTGGTAAAAAGTATGTTTTGACGAAATGTCCTTTTATGCATGTTTGAATGGTTTTTATGCATAGTAGCCATACTTAGTACGTGTGTTGTACTAACCCATATTTTTCTCCCTTTTTCCCCAAATATTTAGGTTTGGACCGTTGAAGATTCAAGCTTACTTCTCAAGACACTTGGAGTTGCTTCCCCAAGTTGGTTACTCCTCAAGTCCGAGGAAAAGACCCTATGATCTAACTTCTATGGTTAGTTCTTTGCTTATGTTGAAAGGCATTGTTGTACTTTCCTATTTTCAACACTTCTTATTGATGTAAGGGCTAAGTCCCAGTTTCGATGCTTCTATGTCTAGATGGTACATTTTGACGAAGTTAGATTTTATTTTTCATATATGAAGTGAAGTTGGACTTCCAAAGTAAAAGTTTTAAATTTTCTTTGATGCATGCTATGATGAACGCTAAGGGGGTTGTATAAGACCTCTTTGAGGTCGAATACGCCGATAATGACTAGGGGATGCTCTTGGGTCGTTACAAACTTGGTATCAGAGCATAAGGATGAGAATAATGTAGGATTCATGTCACAAGATACCACGTCAAGTAGAACCTTGTTCATGTGTGTGAAGCGTGCCACAGGTATGAATGGGAGGCTACGAGATGCTTAGGAACTTTCAGTCTTTTGTTATTCCATAGTCGTGCCTAAGAGTGTTAACTCTATCTAGTCCTTTTCTTCTAATCATTCTCTTGTGCTTATAGGCAATGAATACAAGAAGGAACAATGCAAGGAGGGTCGGTGAGGAGAATGTGAATGAGGCGGTTCCCCCTCAGGCTCCTCAAAACCTTTATGTTCCTATTGAAGAAGGGGCTATGTCTAATGTTGAGATAAGGTCGGCTATTCATGATTTGACTCAAGTGTTGGCCACTCAGGTTGCTAGGGATGCTAGGGTGCAAGTTAACACCAATGCTAGCACTACTGCTTCTAGGATAAGGGATTTCACAAGGATGAATCCCCGTACTTTCTTTGGCTCCAAAGTAGAAGAAGATCCACAATGGTTCATTGATGAAGTGTTTAAGGTTCTAGAGGCTATGGGTGTGTCTTCTCAAGATGTGGCACAAGTGAGGTATGAACAATGGAAGGAGTGGAGACCTATTAGAGAGGGTCCGATAAGTTGGGCTACATTCAAGATGTCTTTTCTAGATAGGTTTTCCCCCTTGGAACTAAGGGAGAGGAAAATGCAAGAATTCATCAACCTTCGTCAAGGGGGTATGAGCGTGAATGAGTATGGCCTCAAGTTCAGTCAATTGTCCAAGCATGCACCTACTTTGGTGTCGAACTCTAGAGGTACAATGAATAAATTTGTTATGGGGGTATCCGATCTTGTTGTGAATGAATGTAGGTCGGCTATGCTAATCCCAAGCATGGACGTTTCTCGTCTTATGGTTCATTCTGAACAAATTAAGGAGCAGAAACTTAAGAAAGTTGGTAGGGAATTGAAGAGGGCAAGGGCCGATGATGGGAATTCTTCTAAGGTTAGGTTTGAAATTCAAGATAAGCCAAAGTTCAAAAAGAGGTTTTCCAACCAAGGTCCTCCTAACACTCCAAGGGTCAACAAAGGTAAAGTGTCTACCCCCAAGCCTCAAGAAGCAAAAGGTGGTGGTCCTTATGTTGAGAAGCCTATTTGTACAAAGTGTGGTAAAAAACATGAAGGTAAGTGCCTAGTTGGCATGGGTAATTGCTATGGTTGTGGTAAGAGCGGCCACATGAAGAGGGACTGTCCTATGCTAGAGGCTCAAGGAAGGGAAAATGCTCAAGCACAAGCAAGTGGCCCAAATCCCGATGCTCTTAAAAAGAATCGCTTCTATGCTCTCCAATCCCGAGGTGATCAAGAGAGTTCTCCGGATGTTGTGACCGGTATGTTACAAGTATTTTCAATTAATGTTTATGCATTGTTGGATCCCGGTGCCACTTTTTCTTTTGTAACCCCTTTAGTGGCTATGAAGTTTGATATGCTTCCCAATGTCTTAGATGAACCCTTTTCGGTTTCTACCCCAGTGGGTGATTCCATAGTTGCTAAAAGAGTTCATAGGTGTTGTCCTATATCATTGCCCAATAGAGTCACTTTGGTTGATTTGGTGGAACTTGATATGTTAGACTTTGATTTTATATTGGGGATGGATTGGCTTCATGCTTGTTTTGCGTCCATAGATTGTGGAACCAGAATTGTGAAGTTTCAATTTCCTAATGAACCCATTTTAGAATGGAAGGGAGGAAATTC
Source organism: Solanum acaule (assembly GCA_036250505.1). Lineage (NCBI taxonomy): Eukaryota > Viridiplantae > Streptophyta > Magnoliopsida > Solanales > Solanaceae > Solanum > Solanum acaule. Next base: position 2,524 of record JAJOOR010017739.1, read on the forward strand.
CGTTCCTAGGGGAAGGAACATTCATGTTTTGTACGTTGATTTCTAAGGGTTGTCTCTATCATATTGTGAGGGTCAAGGATCTTGAGTCCAAGATTCCTCCTTTGGAGTCGGTCCCCGTAGTGAAGGATTTTCTAGAAGTCTTTCTCGATGACTTACCCGGGATTCCTACCGAACGGGAAATAGATTTTGGCATAATAGATTTATTGCCGGATACACAACCCATTTCAATCCCTCCTTACCGGATGGCCCTGGCGGAGTTGAAGTAATTAAAAGCTCAACTCAAAGATTTGTTGGATAAGGGTTTCATCCAACCTAGTATATATCCTTGGGGTGCACCAGTGTTATTTTTGAAGAAGAAGGATGGATCTCTTCGTATGTGTATTGATTACCGACAATTAAATAAGGTGACCATTAAGAACAAGGAGCCACTCCCTAGGATTGATGACTTATTTGATCAACTTCAAGGAGCTAGTTACTTTTCAAAAATTGATTTGAGGTCGAGTTATCACCAACTTAGGGTGAGAGGTGTTGCTGTTCCGAAGACAGCCTTCCGAACAAGATATGGTCATTTTGAGTTCTTAGTGATGTCCTTTGGTCTTACAAATGCCTCGGCGGCTTTCATGGACCTTATGAATCGTGTGTTTAGAAAATATCTAGACTCATTTGTTATTGTCTTTATAGATGGCATCTTGATATTTTCTAAAAGTGAGGATGATCACATAAATCATTTGAGGATAGTTTTGCAAGTCCTCAAAGATCACCAACTCTATGCTAAGTTTAGCAAGTGCGAGTTTTGGCTAAGATCGGTTGCTTTCCTTGGTCACATTGTTTCTAGTGAGGGTATAGAAGTTGATCCAAAGGAAACCGATGCGGTCAAAAGTTGGCCTAGACCTTTGAGTCCTTCCGACATCCGAAGCTTTTTGGGTTTGGCAGGTTACTACCGGAGGTTTGTTGAGGGATTTTCATCTATTGTATCTCCATTAACGGCCTTTACTCGAAAGAAGTCCAAGTTCGAATGGTCGGAATCTTATGAAAGGAGTTTCCAATTGTTGAAAGATAAGCTCACCTCCGCTCCGGTTTTGACCTTACCGGAGGGCACCTAAGGGTTTGTAGTATATTGTGATGCTTCCCGAGTGGGTTTGGGTTGTGTCCTTATGCAGCATGGTAAGGTTATAGCTTATGCTTCGAGACAACTCAAGGTGCATGAGAAGAATTATCCAACTTATGACCTTGAGCTAGCGACCGTAGTCTTTGCTTTAAAGATTTGGAGACACTATGTCTATGGGGTACATGTGGATGTGTTTACCGACCACAAGAGTCTTCAATATGTTTTTACCCAAAAATAATTGAATCTCCGACAAATGAGGTGGTTGGAACTCTTGAAAGATTATGATATGAATGTCCTTTACCACCCTAGAAAAGCAAATGTGGTTACGGATGCTTTAAGTCGTGTATCTATGGGTAGTGTGTCACATGTGAAAGAAGAGAAAAGGGAGTTAGCCCGTGATGTACATAGGCTAGCCCGGTTGGGTGTCTTACTTGAAGATTCCTCAAAAGGAGGTGTCAAGGTTCGTCATAATTTTGAGTCGTCGGTGGTTGTTGATGTGAAGTCTAAGCAACATCTTGACCCTATTTTGATGGAACTAAAAGAGTCGGTTCTTAAGAGAGTAATAGAAACGTTCTCTCAAGGAGAAGATGGTGTGCTTAGGCACCAAGGGAGGTTATGTTTGTCGGATGTGGATGGCCTAAGAGAGACAATCTTAGAGAAGGTCCATGGATCCCGATACTCCATCCATCCGGGAGCCACCAAAATGTATCGTGACTTAAGTGAGATTTATTGGTGGAACGGAATGAAAAGAGACATAGCAAATTTTGTGGCTAGGTGCTCAAATTGCCAATAAGTCAAAGCCGAGCACCTAGGACCGAGAAGTCTAACTCAAGATATTGATATCCCCACTTAGAAGTGGGAAGAGGTCAATATGGACTTCGTGGTAGGTTTGCCTCGAACCCGTAGGCAACATGACTCCATTTAGGTCATTGTGGATAGGTTGACTAAATCAGCCCATTTCTTTCCCATCAAGGTTTCTTATTCGGCGGAAGATTATGATAATTTGTACATTAAGGAGATTGTGAAGTTGCATGGGGTCCCATTGTCGATTATTTCGGATAGAGGTGCCCAATTTACTTCCCATTTTTGGAGGTCTTTCCAAAGCTGGCTTGGTACACAAGTGAAACTTAGTACCGCATTTCACCCTCAAATGGATGGTCAAGTGGAACGCACCATCCAAACCCTAGAGGACATGTTGAGAGCGTGTGTCATTGACTTCAAAGGTAATTGGGATGACCACCTACCTTTGATAGAATTTTCCTACAACAATAGCTACCACTCGAGTATTACTATGGCACCCTTTGAAGCACTTTATGGTAGAAGGTGTCGATCTCCGATTGGGTGGTTTGAGGTAGGTGAATTTGCTCTTCTTGGTCCCGAGGTAGTCTATGAGACTACAGAGAAAGTTTGACTTATAAGGGATAGGTTGAAAATGGCTCATAGTCGGCAAAAGTCTTATGCCGATAATAGAAAGAGGGATCTTGAATTTGAAGTAGGTGATTGGGTCTACTTGAAAATCTCACCCATGAAAAGGGTGATGAGGTTTGGTAAGAAGGGGAAACTTAGCCCCCATTATGTTGGGCCTTATGAGATCTTGAAGCATGTCGGAAAGGTCGCTTATGAGTTGAAATTTCCCATTGAATTGGCCCCGGTTCACCCGGTGTTCCATATTTCTATGTTAAAGAAGTGTATAGGTGACGTGGTGTCCATTCTCCCTCTAGAAGGTGTAGGGGTGGATGAGAACCTTTCTTATGAAGAGGTTCTAATCGAAATCTTAGATCATCAAGTTAAGAAGTTGAGGAATAAAGAGGTTGCCTTCGTAAAAGTCCTATGGAGAAACCACCTAGTTGAGGGGGCTACATGGGAGGCCGAGGTCGACATAAAGTCCCGCTACCCTCATCTTTTTCCTCCTACTCCTAGCCATAGTTGAGGTTAGTAGTCTCTCTTAATTTGGTATAAATTGAAAATCATGTGTGTTGATGATTGTGACATGATTTCCTTGTATGTGCATATTTTTGTGAAAATTCATGCTTAAGTTGTATTTTGAGTTTTCATGAATTTTGTTTCTCATGGTTGAAATTCCACCCATAGATGTTGTGTGAAGTTGTCTTCATGATTGTTGTAATGAGCATGCTTGATGTTTTCTTGTTAAAGAAATGTCTTGTTGATTGCTTAATATATATGTTGATGCTCATTCAATATGGAGAAGGTAGTTCCTCCTATACTTATGTGAAGTAAAGAGTTTTGAGCATAGTGATGTTGTGGATTAAATTCCTATATGATATGATGATATGATGTTGTTGATGTGACTGGTTGTTGTGCTGCTAGTTTGAGTCATTGTCTCCCTAGAAAGAAGTCTAAGTGACATTCGGGGATGAATATTCCTAAGGGGGGGATATTGTAACACCCCGGAAAATCTATGACTTAAGTTAGAGCCTCACCTTATGAATAATGACTTAAAAATAGTTAAAATGATGTTTCTAAACCTAAATTAATGCAATCACCCGTCAAAGAAATATCCTTAGGTCTTAAGTCTACAGCTCCGTAGCTTGTGTCGCCTACATAGGGTAGAAAAGAATGCTTTGCATGAACATCTCAATGTACAAGATAAAAATAACGAGGGGAAGAATCGACGAGGTGAATGTTCTCGGGGCGCGAGGCCAGCAGAGCATGCTGTAGAGGAGATAAGAAAGGCTCAGTAGAGGGGATCTGGTAACTGTTATGAATGTGGAGGAGTGGGGCATTTTTCTCGTTACTGTTCCAATGTTCAGACGGGCGAATGCTTCTAGGGGGGTGCAGAATAGACCAGTTGAAGATGGAAGAGTGAACGTTGTCGAGCCTAGAGCCCGGGAAGCTCTAAAGGTAAGTTCAGGTCGGAAACATAGCGGGGGTTCTCCAAAGCGGGCCCAAACACGTCTCTTATTGAAATAGGAGAATTCATGAACTAACCTGTTGAAAGGCCTGATATCTACTATTGAAGTAAAAGATCCTACGAGAGCATTTCTGTCTTCAGACGTGGTATAGGACTTCTGTTTCGCGCAGGATTGGGAGTAAGTCGATAGGTACAGTGTTTGAATCAATAGAAAACCTTTTCTTCTGTATGAATCGATATTATTCCATTCCAAATCCTTCCCGATACCTCCCAAGGAAAATCTCTAATTTGGATCCCAAATTGATGGGTTAGTGTGAGCTTATCCATGCGGTTACGCACTCTTTGAATAGGAATCCGTTTTCTGAAAGATTCTGGCTTTCGTACTTTGGTGGGTCTCCGAGATTCATTCAACAAGATCTGTTCGGATCAGACCAGGATGAATGGGATTGGTCTGACCTCTCGCTCGGATGTAAGACTCCCGCCGTTGACAGATATCCCATGCCACCTTTCGTGATATCTCCTTCTTGATCCCCCCCGAAATCACGAAGGGAGTGATAAGATATTCCAATGGGCACCCTTCTGAGAAAAAGGAAAGTCAACTGGCACTTTCTTAAAGCGCCTGCCTGGCTTTCAGGTCACTTGCAAAGGGAACAAAGCTTAGGGATCAAAGAAGTCCTCTCATCCTGAGGTGAGGGTTGGATGCCTATCGAAATCAGAAAAGATGGAAAAGGCTATTTTCTTCCAATAGTTCGACCTATCCAGAAAAATTGTCGACCTACGAATGTGGTTTCGATCCTTCCGGTGATGCCAGAAGTTGTTTTGTCCCCAATGCATGCATCATCAAAAGTGGCACACAAAATATTCTCATCACTGAGGCCATACAAATTGAACATTCTAGAAGCTTCTAGAGACCGGCGCCTGGGTACGGCAATCGATGTTGCTCCTGCTATAATTCAAGGGCCATCAGCAGAAATGTCTCAAAGAGTAGTTAAATAGGCTCATAATGATCTATCCCATCAATCCCACCTGCGGGTTATCCATTCTAACCTGTCTTTGCCTAGCAAGATACGTCTAGTTCTCCCTCCACTTGCCTATCTCAGTAGGAAATTGGAACAGTCTCCGATTTCAAAGAAATAGCTGAGGCGCCCTATGCTACTCGGGTCAGAGCCTAAGCTAGTGATGCTTTCGTCTACTGGACTTTCGCCATCTCCAAAAGCCCGTCTTTGGAAGAGTAAAAGTCTAAACGTCAAGAAACGACCAAGACGTCCGGAAACTAGAGAAGAATGTGTCCTAGTGTGTCCTTACGTTTTGGGCAGGTTTGGGAGTGTAGTATGATGGTATAATCTTGTAAAAAGGTTTAAATTAGGTAAATATATGTTTATAGGGTCAGAACGTTCGAATACGATTCCCCGGGGCCTCCCTTAGGGTCCCCGAGTGGGACCCCAACCTTGGCCAAGCAAGCTGCCAAGGCAGCTTGCAGATTGCACCTAGAGGGAACAAGGGCGCGTCGCAGACAAGCTCCCCCAAGGAGCAAAAGTTTAGTTCGTGATGTGGTCGTGTTGCGGACTCTACTATCTCAAAATTTATTTCCAAATATCTTCTGGGAAAAGCTCCGCGTCACGGACTTGGTTCGCGAAGAAAATGCAGAAATTCAGAAATCGATATTTACTTCATGAAAGAGTCCAACTAAGTGAGGGGTATTTAGGGTACTTTAGGGGACGTGTATATAATGATTTTATGGTCACTTTGCCACACTTTTATCACTCAAAAACAAAACCCCAAAGATTTTGGACAGCAACACAGTGCCAACTGACGGCCACCATCCACGGACCATGGATGGATTGATGGCTCGTCCTGGCTGCTCGTCAAACTATTTAGAGAGGGTGTTGGGGAGGCTTTGGTGAAGAGACTAAGTCTCAACTCACGAAGCCAATCCAAGCCCCGTTAATCCATTGACGTCCCATCAATGGGGCCTGTGGATGGCTGCTGTTTTTGATAGCTTTTAGGTCAGCGTTTGGGTCCTCCAACACAACCAAACTGACTGATAACACCGCTTTAAGCATTTACACGAGATTAACAACACACGAGGCTCTAGTTTCACGAGTTCATTTTTAGGGTTGCTACATTATCCCCCACTTGGACACATTCGTCCTCGAATGACACTTTAAAACATTAAGGGTAATGACTCAAGACTAGCAGCCTACAACAATCATACAATATCATTATAAAAGCACTCATCAAGGAGAAAACATCAACTCCACATAACAAGCCATCACAACACAACTTCATTCAAATTTGTGGAAGTAGGAATCACACCTACAACTCAATATGCCTCAAACCTTTTCCATTTCTCATTTATTTGGAGGAACTTCCTTCTCCATAGCACCTCATGCTCATAACAACATCAAAGAACACAATAAGCAATAGACACATCATGCAATTTTCTAGAACACTCTTAAGCATGCTCAACTAATCAACTCTAACAACTTTTACCAACTCACCAATTTATGCATATAAGGAGAACAACAATAGTGAAACTCATTTTTTCATTTAAATCAAGAACTCAATTTAAAGCATGCATCATTATAAGGAGAAATATAGAAACTCATTTTTCACACAAGACTCCAAAAACCCTGGCATCATGCTTCTACAATTCTATGAGTCAAACTTGATTAGGAATAGAAGAAAGAGACAAGAATATCAAAACTCACCTCAACTCATCATTCAACATACCATCTCCTACTTAGGAGAAACCCATCTAAACTAACACAAAAGGATTCCAACACAAAACTAGAAATTATGACTTACCGGCACATTCATCCGGATTTGCTTCCTTGTTAGCTTGGAGAGCATAGAAACAATTCCTTGCTTGACCGTCAACACTAGGACCACTATAAGGAGCTTGCCTAGCATTCCTTCCTTTAGCCAAAATATTAGGACAATCTCTCACCTAGTGATCATTTTTCCCACAACCATAGCAACCACTAGTGCCGGATAGACACTTCCCAAAATGCTTCTTTCCACAAGTAGGCTTAGAAATTTGAGAACCACCACCTCCTTCATGGTTAACCTTTGGAGCACTTGAGAAATCTTGATTTGGAGCCCTCTTCTTAAACCTAGGTTGTCCTTGATCCTCATACCTACCCCTTTTCAAATCTTTCCTCACCCTAGTCATCTTGGACTCCTCAATAGATTAAGCATACAAAACAAGCCTAGAGATGTTCATGTCACCATGGAGCATTGCCGTACAACACTCTTCTTTCACCAAGTCGGATACACCGGCAACAAATCTACTCATCTCCTCTCCAGAGTTAGACACCAAAGATGCAGCATACCTAGACAACATAGAGAACTTCAAACCATACTCCTCTACACTCATATCACCTTGCCTAATATTAATGAACTCCTCAATTTGGCACTCCCTCTTCTCTAGGGGAAATTACTTACCCAAGAATTCTTCCTTAAACTCTTCCCATTCTATAGGACCCACTTCCTCCGGCCTATTTACCTTCCATTGAGTGTGCCAAATTTAGGCCACCTCCTTTAATTGGTATGAAGCCAATTTCTCTTTCTCTCTAGAAGATACTCTTATAGCATCCACAATTTTATAAATCTCATCCAAGAATACTTGGGGATCTTCTCCTATTCTAGTGCCCAAAAAGATAGGAGGATTCATCCTCACGAAGTCTCTCAACCTCAAGGCTACGGTACCCTCATTAGCATTAACCCTAGGCCCCACATCTCGGTTAGCTTGAGCCGTCATGGCTTGAGCTAGAGTTAGAAAAGCCGCCCTAATCTCCTCATTAGTCATTTCCAGGGGAACCATCGGAACCTCACTCTCTTGCTCACCTATAGGGACTTTTTAACCTTGAACACCTTGCACAACTTGGAGAGGAACTCCCTTATCAACTATATCCTCTTCCGCTCTCTTTCGGTTAGCCTCGTATTCATATCCTATAAAAACAAGGGAAGGATTAGGAAAGAAACTTATAGACCAAACTCTAAGGCACGACGTCAAGATTAATGAATAAAGTGAAACTTCTACCATCCTATAGCCTCTCGCTCATAGATGTGTCGCGACTCACACCGATGAACAAGACTCTACTAGACGTGGCATATGAGATTTGAATCCTAAGGGACAATTTCCAAAACCTTATGCTCTGATACCAAGTTTGTCACGACTCAAGAGCACCCCCAAGTCGTAACATGCGTACTCGACCTCTTGGAGGTCTAATACTAGCCCTTAGCAATCAATCATCGCATTCGGTAATAAAAAAAACTGTAAGGAATAAAAACACTTTTTAAAACAAATCCATAATACTAATAAAATCTTCCAAATGTAAAGATGTAGAATTTCTAAGTCTCATGTACCATATTAGACACGAATAGAACATCTTAGGGACACGGCCCCTTTACAACAAAAATATAAGTCTTATACAATGTCTAAGTGGAAATACTAGAAAGGTAACAACTATGTCCTCGAATATATGAGGACATACCTAGTTTCTTGAGAAGAGTCAATATCCTAAGCTTCCTCAAAAGATTTCCTCATTTTCCACCACCTACACTTGTAACAATAAAGAAATATGAAATTAGTACAATAAGTACTAAGGATGATGACCATGCAAGAAAACATGCACTACGGACATTTACAAGGAATCTATGATTTTAAGACCTTCTTTAATAAACCTTTACAACCACAAGCATAAACCCACATTTCAAGTCACCATTCACAAATAAGACCATATTCACCTCATTTACAACTCAATTAACACAAGTGTACAATACTTAAATAATATAGCAAAGAAATTCCTTCATTACCATTTCAGCCTCTATCTCAAGTCACCCTAAGCCACACTTAAGTGAATAATGAAGTGACCGCCCATACAACCGCTTCATATACACCTAAATGTTCCTAAGAGTTGCCATAAACAATGGTTTTATCATTACATTATAACATACTAAGTCAACATTCTTTATAAAACCATTTAAGAGACACACAAGCATATAGGGGACAATCACATAATAGCCCTAAGGCTTAGGGAACTCACTTTAGCATCTTCTAAGACTACTCGTGCCATGTGTAGTTAGCATCCCATACTACTACCTACACATTTTAGAACCTATCCAATACTGTAGTGCACATCCCATATGATGGAAATAGGCCTTAACCGACATAGACCACACTTGCAAGGTATGGAATCCAGAGTCTATCCTACTCCGTGGAACTAAAAGGAACCCATATTGGCACATGGTTTAAGATATGTCCAAGGATTTTCATTGTGCCTAATCTCATGCTCAACTAGGCCACCATCCTAACCACATCCACTCGGTGCTTAGCCTTGGTTTCTATCGAGTATTCAATCACATATGTACTGGAGAGGGTTTCTTTTCTAGTTCAACCAACTCATAGTACCTCTTCCCAAGAAAGGCCTCATTTCTTAGTCATAGCCAATCTAGGTTCATAAGTATAGCTTATTTGACTTTCTTAGATAAGGATTCTCCAGCCTTTCTGGCTCCATCCATCTTGTAACACCCTGGAAATTCCATGCCTTAAGTTAGGGCCTCACCTTATGAATAATGACTTAAAAATAGTTAAAATGATGTTTCTAAACCTGAATTAATGCAACTGACTTGGTTTGGATGAGTAAAAGTCTGAACGTCAAGAAACGACTGAGACGTCCGAAAACTAGAGAAGAATGTGTCATAGTGTATCCTTAGGCTTTGGGCAGGTTTGGGAGTGTCGTATGATGGTATAATCTTGTAAAAAGGTTTAAAATAGGTAAATATATGTTTATTGGGTCAAAACGTTCGAGTACGAAGCCTCGGGGCCACCCTAAGGGACCCCGAGGAGGACCCCAACCTTGGTCAACCAAGCTGCAAAGGCAGCTTGCAAATTGCACTTGGAGGGAATGTGTCCGCGTCGCGGACTAGCTCCTCCGAGGAGAAAAAGTTTAGTTCGCGATGCGGTCGTGTCGCGGACTCTACTGTCTCAAAATTTAATTCCAAATGTCTTCATGGAACAGCTCCACGTCGCAAACTTGTTCCGCGACGAAAACGCAGAAATTTAAAAATCTATTTTTACTTTATTAAAGAGTCCAACTAAGTGAGGGGTATTAAGGGTACTTTAGGGGACGTGTATATAATGATTTTTAAGTCACTTTACGTCAATTTTATCACTCAAACACAAAACCCCAAAGATCTAAACCTAAAGATCCTCCTTCTCTCGACTCTCTCTTTCTTCTTAACAACTCCATTGAAGAAGATTAGAGTTTCAAGAAAAAGACCAACTCTCCAAGGTTTCAACTCGGATTTTCGTGGTTAATTCATCAATAAGGTATGGTTGCTTATCACTCTTGGGATTCCTTTCCCCAAGAGGCCCCTTCAAGATGAATTTCAAAAATCTCCAATTTCTAGGTTTCAATCCAAAAATGTGTGTCTTCTTTCTAAAGTGAAATTGATGTTATAAACTTACTTTGATTGATGTTATATGAACAATTATGGATGAATTTATGTTGTATTGGTGGTTTCTTGAATAATTCCCCATGAGACCCATGTTTCTCCTTCTTTTCCTAATTCTAACC
>JAJOOR010017740.1:0-17597 GCA_036250505.1 Solanum acaule
ACGACCACCATGATATTCTCTTCTTTTTCTTTGATCCCTCCCTACTCTATTGATCTCATCATTCTCACGAAGTCTCTTCCTAGCCAAAGGTCTATCACAGCCTCTCCTCTGGTAGCTATCATCACCAAGCCGCGCCCTTTTTCCATTTCTCTCTTCTTTATCATTACAACCTCGTTCCTTATGCCTGGAAAATCCATTTCCTTCTTGTAAAGACTTCTTCCCCAAATCACCTTTGTTGTGCTCCACATCCTTTTTAGCTTGTGGCCCATTGTCCTTACAAATTCCAGGTGCAGCTAAAGCTTCACTATGTACATTACTGTTGTTTCCATCCATAGAATGTACAGAACCATCACCATTCTTTAATTTCTCAAGAATCCCATCAATACCACCAAAGAAACAAGGATCAAGACTCCCATCCGGACCCAATTGATTCAATGGCGCAACGGGTACAGTGTTCGACCCAACAAAATCTTGGATGAGATCATCACATGAGATGTCCTCATAAGCATCAATCCAATAAGAAGGTTTGTCAGAGACTCCACCACCATCACCATCCATTACAATATACTATGATATTACCCAATTCAAGAACCCCCAAATGAGTAAAAACAACAATAACACAAAAATAGGGCCAACACAGATCCTGTATTCAACCAAAAAATCAAAACTTTATAAATATGCGCATATAAAATAGAACAAACTTAGAATAAAATGGGCTTGATAGAATAGAACCTGCAAAATAGTGGAGCTAAAAAGATCAATTCAATTTATTCGTTTCAAAGATTCGAACTTTGTTCAGATTCTTCAGCTTCAGTGGACTCTCTGGAAAGGGGGGGAAAAGGGGCGGCGAGTTCTTGATTTTTTGCAAGTCAGGAGGAAAGTACACTGTTTGCACCTGTAGACCTAGCAATCAAAATGTCAACAAAACAAATAAAAATGCATGAAAGGAAAAAGGCAAAATATTTATGTAGTTTCTTCAAATTGGCATATGTAAGTCAAAACATATAGTTAGTGATAAGATAGACTTTTGTAATTCATCCAAATGTATTTTATAAAAGTATACATATGAAAAGAATACCTAAAATTATAGTATATTTTACCAAAGTTTCTTTTATAAAATAAAAAAATAATTCAACTCACTGAATCAATTTTCTTCAATAATTATACCCTTGTTAAAAAAAAAATGAATTTTTATTTATGATCAAATCATCTTTCGGACTTTAATATTGTGTTCTCTTTTATTTTATGTTTTTATTTAAAAAAAATATTTAGTTTTAAAGTTGATTTTAGTCAACAATAAAATTAAGTTTTTTATGAATAAGCAATTATTATCCGAGCATTTAAGTTTTACATAGGTAACAAATTTAATAAAAGCAAGATATAAGTATTAATATTTCGAGTAAAGGATAACAAAGAATCAACAAAATTAATATATGTAGAGCGTGGGAAGAAAATCTTTTTTGGCAAGTAAAAACTTAAACATCGACAAGATATATCAATCAACAATTCGAGTAAAGATAAAAAGATTGAGCAAAATTAATACATGTAAAACGGGGAGGGAGGGAAATCTTTTATGATAAGTAAAAGATTTAAACATAGATAAGCTACAAATATCAATAATTTGAGTACCAATAGGAAAGATTCGGCAATTAATACATGTAAAGCGAGGGAGGAAAATCTTGTATGATGAGTAACGGGCTTAAATATAGATATGATACAAGTACCAATAATTCGAGTAAGGATAAAAATACTTTCGGTAAAATTAATACATGTCGAGTGAGGGAGAAAAATCTAAAACATAAAAAATAGAAAGACATTAAAAAGAAACGCTCAGAAAGTATTGATCTACACATATATCATACAATTATCATTGATCTAACAAAATAAAATAGGAAGGACTTACGCAAGGAATATAAATTACAACAAGCAAATAGTAAGTATCTCAAACCAATCGAAGAAGGAAAATCAAAGATCGAATCCAACAGAGGTGTTCCGCTATATAAGATCAAAGGAAAACATGAATCAGTAAATGAACATGATAAATAGATGAAGAAGATGAGTAGATGTACTTACGTAACTTTAAAGGCACTAAAAGAGTTAGGATCTTCGATAATCAGTTGTAAATCACCGAAGGAAGTTGAAAAGCATATCAATGGTGATGACTACTAAAAGCTTCACGGCGGAGAACACGAGAAATATGAAGGAAGGAGCTTCTAGACTTAGATACAATACGAATGATTTTTATCATAATTTATATTTCAGTAGGATAGATATTTTATTTATTTGGGTCGGGTATCAGTTTGAACTACATCGTATTTTGTTGAATTTGTTTTGATCTATTACAAATAAATAAATTCGGCCCATAAGGCCCAAAATGACTTTAGAATATATAATGAAAGAAAGAGGAGTTGACGAGCAAAGGTAACATAAATGAAGAAAACGATAAATGAATAAGGTAACATAAATGAGTGAAAACATGTCATTGTGTGCTTACACAACTTTAAAGGCACTTAAAAAGATAGAATCTTCGATAATCAGTTGTAAACCATTGAAGGAAGTTAAAAGGCATATCAATGATAATGGCTAATGAATAGAAGCTTCACGATGGAGAATAAGAGAGAAAAAAAAAAGAAATTTCACAATGTATCCAATATGTAGCAATGTTAACTAACATTATATGATGTTTGATACACTTATTTAGTGTATTTTGAACAACAAGGTACGCATAACGCACATGGTTTATATCCATACTTTTTTTTGTCACAATGTATCTGAGTTAAGAGTAAATGTATTTAATTTGTATATGTGTATATGATATAAGTCTTTATGTATTTGTCAGGTATACTGTATCTAAGTAAAAGCTTATGAATAGGGCAAACAATAACTTTAATTGTGTAATTGAGTTGTATCACTCATATAATGGGGCATCTGAACATGTATAAATACATGTCATTAAATCTCATATACATAATTCTTAACAACATGGTGATATTCACCATTGTTGAGTCAAAAGCTTGAAATTATTGGAGAAGGTTTCTGGAGAAAAAGAAGTGCAAAGTTTTAGGATTCTTTAAAAAAATTTAGAAGGATTTTGAATGTTTTGAAATTTATAGGAGTAATGATACCGCGAGATACTTCAAAATTGTTACTCGCGCCTCAAATCATGTTTTTCAGTTACATTCCTTATTAAAATACACTTAGTTAGATATATTTGGCTAACATGTATCTAAGATACATGTATTTGAATGTGCCATATACATGTATTCTAGGTGCAAATCATGATAGTATTTGTTATATCACAAGCTCACAAAAAAGAGATAATTAACTAGCGGGGTTGTATTATTTACCCTAAAATCTACCTGATAGATAAGCTGAGTTTGAGCACAATCCATCTAATCCATGACAAAAATTAGATTCAAAATTGACCCAAAAATAATCCAAACTCAATTTACTACTATCCAAACTTCAACTCCGATGAAATTTGAACTACTTGCACCTACACAACATGTTTGGCGCCTTTTAAATGCCTTTTTTGATTGTTATCTTTTTAAAAAATTTACTATCTCATAAATAAAGAGTATCATACAGATAATAGATTTAAGTACAAATACATATTTTATGAAATTTTGCATCTTACTTCAAAGTACATTTAATAAAATTTACTTTTTTCGTTTAAATTTATATGGTGTTTTTCACTTCTTGAGAGTTAATTTGACTAATCTTTGAAGCTAAATTTGATTAAATGAACTTAATATTTTAGAATTAAAATTTTATATATTCAAAAACTATATGAAAAACACTATAAGCTACAGCTTTTACTCGTGTCAATATGATCAAAAATATATTATAAAATGCCAAATAAAATTTATATAATTTGAATAATAAAAAGTGACACATAAATCAAGACATATTGAACATAACAAATTTGAATATATATATATATATATATATATATATATATTTATTTATTTATTTATTTATTTTCATTTAGTATCTTATATTTGCATTGAACCCGACTAGTTCAAATTCATGTCGCAATAGGACCCTATTCCGGGGAAGTGCTCAAAAAGTTTGCGCCGCATAGAGCTGCATAGAGTTGTTCAATTACAATCACAATAATAGATTCAAAAAAGCTTTTCCTGAAACCATTTAGGACTACATAAATTGTATGTAGGGTAATATGGAAGAAAACTTGTTTGTGAATATTTATTGATATCGTTAGAGAAAAATGAACAGAAGTTGTGTTAAGTTGAGGTGTTTAGCCCATCTTGATCTAACTATCTTAGCTCAAGTAGACTTCGGGCAAAATTGGCCAACGACTCATTTATTGATTCAGTCCATCTTTTGACCTAACAACTGCACAATATTATTCATCAAAATCTGCATGAATCATAAATGTTGGTCAAAGTAACACAAAGATCACTTTTTTCTACATTGAATGAATAATTGCAGAAAGAGAGAACAATTAAAGTAGAAGTGCATCAAGGTTCCTCTTCCCTTCTGGCCCTTTAGTGTACCATGAGGAGACATAGTCACCATAAATCACCGGACGATATCTAGGCGGATGGAAGGCTGGAGAAATTTGCCTGGTCTTGGCAGGGTCATGGAATGTGGCAACTGAGAGTCTGGATCTTCCAGCATTCGTCACTGCCCGGTGTTGAGCACTTTTGTACTCGCCATTAGTTATGATCTGCAGGAAAATAGTTTTCAGTCAAAACGGTACTAACATGAAAATACAACATATATTGAGATAAAAAAAAAATACCAAACACACCCCTCACTAAACAACAACAACAACATACCCAACATAGTCCCACAAGTGGAATCTGGGGAGGATGGGTGTAGAGAGTCTAGGGAGGATAGGTGTAAAATAACACATTTAACTTGAAAAGGAAGAAAACATTTGTAATGAACTCATATTGTATTGAAATGGATAATTGAAATTACACGTACAACTATAAGAGTTCATCATTCTAATTACTCCAAAACTAGTAACAAATCCTTCCAAGGGAAGAAGTAGAAATAAAAAAGAAGAATGGAGGGAGGTTCCAGATTAAACTAAGAAACTAAGAAATAAGAGAGAAGTTCATAGCATAATCCTAATTGAGTATTTCCCTCTTCTATATATAGGAATCTTCCCAAGGTACCAAATGTAATTTAGCATCTTCTCACGTAGGTCCTCCAGCTAAGTTATATTCATAACAATTCTCCCCTCCTCAATAATAACCTTGTCCTCAAGGTTCGAGTATAGTCGTAATGAGACCACAGTGTTGTCATGTTCCTCTTTATAAGTGTTAACAACCCATAGGAATTCTTCTAACACTTCATTATCCAAAGAAACTTTCAACAACATTTTGCTTTTTAAACCAGAGGATGCATCCATGTGTAACAAGATTAACATCAAGGAGTTGCTTGAGAGATGAAGATGGCAGAACTAAAGGACCGACATTGAACACCTTATGGAGCTTTGATCTGAGAGCATTGAGAATTGTTGGATCCAACTCCACTAAAATATTATGAAATGATGGCACTGGCACCTGTAAGATCTCTGTAGTTCAAAAAGCACTCCAAGGGACAACCACTTTCTCAACCAACTTGAACCAAATCCTTCCAGCACCCACAGAACAAAACTTCCAGTAGCTTACATTCATTAGGGGATAACTCTTCAAAAAATGTAACCAACACTACATATCTCTTCCTGATTTCAGAAACATCCAACAAATACTTGATCTTGTGTTGAGAGCAAGACCACATCTTTAGTCTATTGGGAGCCCCACCAACTAGCAACAGATCCAGCATTGTAGAACAAGATGTCAGTAAATTTTCTGAAATAAACTCATGAACAAGAGCATTGGCAGACTGTGGTGGTGTAAGAGTACAACAATGGTGACTCAAAGCATTTGGTACACATCCCAATTTTGTCATGTCTCTAAGAAGTGAACTACCAAAGTCTACCTCATCGACTACACATTTTGCTTGTATCACTTGAGCAAAAGTGAATGCAGAAGGAGAATTACCTTTCCCTAGCAATTCATAGAACACACATTGAGCAATTTTTGGACAATATCCAGCCAACATAATTTTCAATATGTTATGTGTGCCTTCCTTTTTGTTATTTGTTGCCCGCAACTCACGGTTGACAAACGCAGCAGCTGCACAAACATACGAAGAGAATGCTTCTTGTAGCATTTTCATAATTTCCATCAGCTCACTGATTGCAACAATTATTTTGTCAATATCCTCAATAGGCGGTGCCTTCTGCGTGACTTCCCTTGCAGCTGTTGTAGTTCCCAAAGCATCAATAATTGTGTTTGATGTGGTGTTTGCACCTTCTAACAGTAACATTTGATCACGAAGAGGCAAATGAAAATTTTCAAGCTGGTTGACTTGCTGTTCATAGAGCATTTGCTTTTGCAAATATGGTATTGTAGCTCTTTTGTTTTGTTCACCAAGAAAATCTTTCGCTCTATCAACCTCAGGAGCAATACTTTTAAATAAAATTGCCTTTTTTACAAGCACCTCAAACATCATTCCATCTTTGATCCAACAGTGATCAAACTTGCAAATTTGAACTTTGAGATTAAATTGCTCAAACCAATCAGGAGTCAAGCTAACCTTGGCATCAGAAAAGATGTGACTACTCCTTTTTAAAATGGTTGTAACGGGATATCCTAATGACATTAACCCATAAAAGAGTCAAATACAACTCGCAAAGATGATCCATAAGACTACAACTAAGCAGTCATCAACCCATTCAACAATTGAGTGACCATTAGACATCTGAAGGTGGTTAAGACCAGTAGGCAGAGCTGGTCCAAAAACACTACTGTACCATTTCTCATATTGGGGGTCATCATTCAGAACTTCACAGACAAAGCTACACCAGCTCTCTGATTTATTTCATTGCTGCAAGACCATTCGGGGTTCCCCAAACGTCCAAATACTGTTCTTGCATATTGGCTTGTCACAAAAATATGCAATACTTGGTCAGCACAGAAGAGTGTAAACCCAGGCCAATTGCCACTTCGCAGAACACATGTTGTTCGATTGATTGCGACATCGGATCGATACCATAAATCAACAGGCTTCTCACCTATGGGCTATGGTAATTAGTTGCTCCAACAACCCAAGCACAATAAAACTATTGTCTCCATGAGAGGAAACAACTGTAGTGTATGGCTGCCAGGACAAGTTGAAGTTGCAAAAATAGAAGTACTGGATGAAGTCATATGCATCAATATACTTCTCTAATTCACCAGAAGAAACAACCCCGACAGCATGGTTAGCAGTTATGCAATGATGTTCAATATGCGTAATACTTCTAATATCGTTACACATGTCACAGAGGACTATGACCTCATGTGTTACGTATACACCGGGATCAAATGAAAGTTGTAAGCATTTAATCATATGGACCAATGTGATTCTATCCATAATCAGAATGTCACTCTCAGATTCAATGTACGGTCTAGCTGAGTCAAGATTAAAAGAGTAAGCATATTCATACCTGTCCAACATATCAACAAACACCTTGTGTGCAATGGTAAGTGAGGATACTTCATCTACATCTGAAGTATCGTCAACGCTCAGAAGTGGAAAGGCATTCGAACAATTAAAAAGCAGAACTCGGTTGAGTGAATGCACACCCGAGTTTACCTTATCAAAGCAAGCCCCAAAATCCCGCCCAGTATCAAACCAATCGCAAATGTGTAAACCAAGCGAACCAATAGCTGTATGAGGGCCAAGAAATTCAGCAAAAATATCTCTCTTCCGCATTATATCGAACACCTTGCAGTCAAACTCCATGTCAAGCTTATGTCCGTGTCAGTTCCTTAACTGAGAAGGACAAACTAGAAAATTCAAGCTCGGTAGTGTCAATAGAAGCACTGAACAGAACAGAGGGAGAAATGGTCTTTTGTATTGTCTATCCAACATCAAGAATGGGAAGTTGAGAATCCAAATGTGATTTCACGGTATCAGCAATCTCGGTGTCATTATCATCGCAAGCTGACTCTAGCACAGAGGTGATAGTTTTATCATCTAAAATCTCTGGAGTATCAGTGAAAGTGGAGTCCAATCGCATCTCCTCCTGCAGCAATGACCGCACATGACAAATAGAAGAGAGCATACACTTGTTGTTTGCCTGTAGCTCCTTCATCGATTCTTGCAGCACCTTCAACGATTCAGAGAGGGTGTTGAATTGATCATCAAGCATGGCAGAAGGGTAAAGAGGCATGGAGTACGAACAATGAAAGCACCAATGTAATGAACTCATATTGTATTGAAATGGATAATTGAAATTACACGTACAACTATAAGAGTTCATCATTCTAATTACTCCAAAACTAGTAACAAATCCTTCCAAGGGAAGAAGTAGAAATAAAAAAGAAGAATGGAGGGAGGTTCTAGATTAAATTAAGAAACTAAGAAATAAGAGACAAGTTCATAGCATAATCCTAATTGAGTATTTCCCTCTTCTATATATAGGAATCTTCCCAGGGTCCCACCAAATGTAATTTGGCATCTTCTCACGTAGGTCCTCCAGCTAAGTTATATTCATAACAACATTTCTAGCATGGATATATATTTTCTATAGCAAAGGAGGGTCCTCTGTGGGAGGCAAAAACGGTTGTTTCTAGGAAAAAAAAAAAAAACCCTCTATCAGTTCAAAAGAACTAAAACCTTTTTTTTTTTAAAAAGAAGAAGAAGAAGAAGAAGGAATTTACCTTAGCAGTGCCTTGACGGAATTTGTTGAAGTGATCAAAGTTAATAATGTCATCAATCAAGTTCACATGGTAGAAGAAAGATGAAAATCGCAACAACAAAAGAGAAGAGGGAACAAGAGGCCTGGGAATAACAATTTTGCAGAAGAGGAGTTTTGAACGAGTGGGCTTGGGTGTGGAGACATGGGGTATTTTATATATTATTAGGTGTTTAGTTGCTTATAATTCAGCCCTCATCTCTTTTAATCAGTGTTTAAAGGTGATATTTTGTGTAAAAGAAAAAAAGGCCGATCAATTCGTCTCTTTTTTAATTCGAGACTCACCAGGTCTTATCCCCTCAATCCTCTCTAGAAACTTTAGAAGTCCTAAAACTTACACATGAAACAAACAAAATGAACCCCCCACCAAAGGAAAAAATAGGGGACCAAAAAAATGCTAGCAGATGCAATAAAATGGAAAGCAGACTGAGGAACTGTAAATTTTCTAGCTTTTCTCCAAGGCCAAATTCAACAAACATGACCACTTGGGATTAAGAAACATTAGCACAGCTACTAACAGACATTTATAAAATGTCGCTTGAAAAGTGGCACAGATACCCACCCCTTTCCTCAGGATTTTGGTCCAGGACCATGAATTTCTCAATAGAAAAGTCAACTGGAATAGGGTTAATAGATACAAACAAATGGAAGCCATTTGTTCGACAAACAACATTTTCCTTTATTAGTAATCCCTTAAGCATCAGGTACCCATACCTTTCCTCCAAATTCTGGTCGAGGACCATAAATTTCTTAATTTGAACCCCCTAACCAGCTTGTCACATGGTTGGGGTGCAGCAGGGTGGAAGTAACCGAAACAGAAACCATAAAGTCACAAACAACACTAGCACACACATTAACAAATTCACTTATACACGATTATTGAAAATAATTTCAGCTTCATATGTACAACTTTTTCTTCATTGATCAACAACTAAATCGAGTTTTTCAGTATGATCGTAGTATTTTGAATTTTTAAAGCAAAACATGGCATGCAAGAAGCATGAATTAATCAGTAACCATAGCGAGAAACAGTACCTCAGTTTGGTCTGCTAAGATCACACAGATAGCATTTGACATTGGATTTACAGAAACCCATTCTCCATTATTGAAAACCTCAAGACCCCCCACGTCATCTTGGATGAGAAGTGTAATAGCACCAAAGTCAGAATGTGATTGCAGTCCAAGAGTAAGCTCTGGTTGAGGGCAGGGTGGATAGTAACTAATAGTGATATTTTGGTAAAACTCCCCAACAACATTTTCTATGCACTGACATGTCAAGTCTAGACTCTCAGAGACTAAACCAAGAAGTTCCTGTGCGAGAGCTTTCATGTGATCGCTGTATTCTGCCACAACTTTTCTGCAACAAATTGACTTAGTCAATCAAATTTAAGTGATGATCGGGAAAAAGATGAATTAGGAAACCCATGAACAGATGGACATTCAATGCAGAAGTTTACTAGTACATATCTGACATGTGTAAATATCCGCATTAGATATGTGTAGTTTTTCTTTTACTAATTTTTAGTGTATTTTGGAGAATCCACAAAACCTACTCATACCAAAGTCACATCCTTTCAGCAAGGGTATATCAAGCCAAGTGAAAGATCCATGTAAGGATGACAAGGCTTGGGATTCGACTGTTTTGCCTCTTTTTATTTCTTGTACTTTGGCCTTTTCAATTTTGTTTTCGTCTCTCAATTTAGACTTCTCAGTTGATATGGCTGTAACTCTGGCTCAAGAACTAACTGCAGCCAGTGGCGGAGCCACCTTACAATGAGGGGGTTCATCCGAACCCCCTTTGGTGGAAAATTATATAATTTATACATGGTTAAAATAATTTTTTAGTTATATATAGTAGATGTTGAACCCCCTTCGGCTACTTTGTGTGTCTATTTTTTTAGATTTTGAACCCCCTTATTGAAAATCCTGGCTCTGCCACTGACTGCAACAAGTACTTTTTTAGGGGCCATTTATTGCAGATTTGAGCTTAATATTGCTCTACTCTGTACACAAACTTCTTTTATGAAGGAAGAAGAGCAGAATCTTCACTCGTATTTAGTTTGGTGAGGGAAAATGTAGGGACATGAGTACACTAAAGCAGCCTGATGATGGTGATTTGGGACAAAGTGTGCGGCAGCATTAGGGTCAAGACAATGCAGATCAGGGCTCATAGGGGTTGGAAATTGTTGGAATTAAGAGGTTTTTACTTTGTTAATAGCTTAGGCGAGCTTTATGCATGAAACAAGCTTAGAAAGGAAATAATTGATACTCATATCCTAAACAACTTCCAATCACTATTTCTTCGATTAGTTTCTCGTAAAAGATTTTATTAACACTTATACAGACAGTCAGAGACATTTTAGCACTGCAGGAATTCCAAGAAATTATCAGTTACCTTTCAATTCGCGGCAATGGAGTTATTGTATAATGTTATGTTTACAAAAAAAAGGAAGTGAACATTCCAGAAAAGCAGTCCTAAAGACATAAAATGACCATTACAGACTCTTAACGGAGACGCTAAAGAGGTGGTTAAAGGACTCAAGTTTCTCCCTACTGATCAAATAAGCTAACTTTAAACCTCCAAAACTGGCAAAATCTTTGCACTTGCATTACTTTAGTATTCAGCATACAAGCACCTCAAATATAGATGTTTCATTTTACTTGTTCATTTTAGCAAAGCAAGAGAATTTATACGTTTGGTGTTTTGTGTCAGTTCAACAGAGGCCAATTAATATGAAACGGAGGGAGAATTTGTATTAGTTAGGAGAAGAAGTCAGCAAAACCTGTAATCGGCCGGAGACTCGGGCCAATGAGAAAGATTGCGACGAGATGAAGGCAAAGTGTGGTGATCGAAATAATCTCTCCAATCCAAAACCGTGTCATTTGATGCTACAAGCATGCGACTGCCATATCCTTCAGAAGCAGGAGAAGCAGAATCGCAAGAATACTTAAGCTTCTCTTCCATTGTGCAACCTTCAAAAAAAGTGCGACCAACACGCCTCATATCATTCAACAAACTAATCGGAACCTTATGGTTTATCACTTGAAATGCTCCCCATTCTTTGCACGCTTTCTTCAGTTCATCGAGAAGTTTCGTTCGTGAACTGAGATCGATTACTGGTACAGCTGCTTTTACGTTAGTTTTTTCTATTTGTGGTCTGGTTTCCGGTGGTTGTACGTACTGTGATGGTACTGAGATCTCACCTTTTTCAGCCAGTAATTGTACTCTCAGAGTCTCCATAAGTTTTTAGTTACAATTTACAAAGGTAGGAATGATCGGAATATTGAGATTCAGTGGTTGAGGACCGGTGATTGAGGTGAGACGGTCACCGGGAACGGCCGCGAGCGACGGAGGATTGAGATTGAATCTGGAATTAATCACGTAAAATTTTGTACACTTTCCCGAGAAAATCACTTGTATGAAAAGGTCCATTATTTTCTTTTGGTTACAATTTAGCCCACAAACTTTTAAGTCAAGGGCAAACGAACTCCATTGAGTTATTTCTTATTGCAAAAATAATAATGTTGATACAAAAGGTATACAAGATTACACTTGCAAGTGGAGTGTATTATGTCTAGTAAGAAACTGATGTTCAAATATTTACATAAATATTAAATAATCACACATTTATATCTAAATTATTATTTTTTTGGAAATATATGATATTACTTCCGTCTTCAAGCGAAATTGTGAGTTTATTACAATAGGTTTGCCAATGAGAACTGAAATCATTTTTTTGTGAATGTGTTTGTCACTTGATTCACAAAGTTAATGTAGCTAACCTAAAAATTTCTTGGACCTATTTTTTCTTTGACAAAGTAAAAATCAAGCTCAATATACTTAGTGCGAGCATGGAAGACAACATTAATTATAAGATTTACTATTGATAAATTATCATATCAAAAATTTGTAGTAGTAGACAAAGAAACATGTAACTCTTGAAGAATGTTTTACAATTACATTATTTCAGCTGTTGTAGTAGCTACATTCATATATTCAGAATTAGTATTTGAGTGAACAACAAATCTCTATTTTTTTGGAGCACTAAAAAATCAAGTTGTTGTAGTAGCTACATTCATATATTCAGAATTAGTATTTGAGTGGAATTCTTCTAAGATCCATTGCTCGATTTTGCTGCATGCTCTGCTCCCAAAATGCAGAGAGACTTGCGAAGGCAGATCCGGGTTGGTTGGTACATTCCGATCAACAACTTGGAGGTATGGCTGAGTGGCTTAAGGCATTGGTTTGCTAAATCGACATACAAGAAGATTGTATCATGGGTTCGAATCCCATTTCCTCCCTTCTTTATCATGATTCGACCCATACCTCAGACCTAAGATCGAGCACCAGAGCTGCTCATAACAACGTACCAAAAAGAAGAATGCGAGAAGTTCATATTCTCCAGAGGTCAGTCTGGTCGGAAAGGAAGGGCCCGGAAGAGGAAGTGATCCCCCGACACTAAAAATAAAAATCCCAGAGAGAGCCCCGAAGAAAACCCCCTACCCTTCGGACTCCATATATCTTTTGACTCTATTTAAACATAATAAATCTTATTTAGACGTAACAAAACCAACTTTAACCTCTCATAGCAACCATTTGGTGAATAAAATGTTCCACTTATTTGCCAAAAATATAAACTTACTATGAATTGGATCATATAATATAAATAATAAGTTCTAATATTTGTTTTAAAAATATAGCAAAGTTGGCTATCCTTTTGTATGGTTTTTTCTTATCCCAATAATCCATTTCTTATCTCCCCATTGGTCATACCCTTTGTAAATCCAATTTAGGCAACTACTCTCTCTTCCCCATTTTTCTCTCAATTTTTTTCTTTACAATTCAATTCATCTGCAATGCTTCCTGCAATTCTCTCCTCTCCTTCATCCTCTTCCACTTCCACTTTCCCCCTCAGATATTCCTCTCCTTCATCCTTGACCAATCTTTCATCACTTCCACTTACCATTGGATGCAGAAGAACAAGTAAAAAATCAACACACAACAACTGCTCCATCAGAGTTCAAGCGTCATCGAGGATGATTGAGAAGGAAACCCCAGAAACCGAACGACCACATACATTTCTAAGAGAATCTGATGAAGGGTCATCGGGGGATGACTCATCAAAGCCGAATTCGGTTAGAGCACGTTTTGAGAAGATGATTAGGGAGGTTCAAGATAGTGTTTGTGCTGCTTTGGAAGATGTGGATGGAGGGGGGAAATTCAAGGAAGATGTTTGGTCCAGGCCTGGTGGGGGTGGTGGGATTAGTAGGGTTTTGCAAGATGGGGATGTTTTTGAGAAGGCTGGTGTCAATGTTTCTGTTGTTTATGGTGTTATGCCTCCTGAAGCTTATCGAGCTGCTAGACCAGTTGATAATGGAGATACTAAACCTGGGCCTATCCCCTTTTTTGCTGCTGGCGTTAGCTCGGTAAATTTCTCACATGCCTTACTTTTTTTTTTGTATGTGCTACCACTATATCACGGCTGGGAAATTCTCCATCTGTTTTTGTATGTGCTACCACTACCCTCATTGTTCCAGCTTACTAGAGCCTGATCTGCCCTTTCAGGCATAGTCCACCTTATGCCTCTGAAATTAGTAAACAGGATCCATAGCTGGTGCCTGGTTAACCACTTTACAATGTTAAAACAGATGGTTAATTCTCTCTGCCTGTTGCTCATAAAAATAACATCTTGGACACATTTGTATGCCCCTCTTCATGAGGTTCTCTTGAGTTAGATCAGCCTCTTTCACTACCAGCCAAGTCAAGATAGCCACTTTGTAGGGGATTTTCACTTTCCATATAAGCTTCCAGGGTAAGAAACTGATTTGAGACCCCATCTGATGCAAATTCTTATATGCAGAGCTGACTGTGAAAAAGTCTTTGTTATGGCATTTCTATCTGAGAGTATCTTTGGTCCTGAATACTGATTTATGGTGCCATAAAATTCAGCTACTCTTTCCACATTTCTTACTTTGGTTACACTTTGTTTGGATGGTTGTGGCATGTTGTATCATAATGTATCATATTGTATTGTTTTGTGTCATACTGTATTGTTTTAATGAATACAATGTTGCAATAACACCAAATCGGTCGTTACACAAAGTGGGATTTTCCATTGTTACCCAAAGATGGATTTAACGATCTAACAATCAAAACAAAATTGTATTTCAACTAACAATACAATACAACAAGTAACAACCATCAAACAAGCTGTTATAAGTGTCATTCAGATTTTGGTGATTCAAAGGGATTCATGTTGGTTTTGTGATGCCTTTCTGTAGGATATGATATTCTTCATGTATATTGCATTTAGTAGTTTTGTTTTTTGTTTTCCTTCTGTCTCCACTCACTAATATAAACTCTGTTCATATGAAGTACCAGTTGGTTTATGATGAATCTTATAGTAATGGATGCCCAAATAGAATGAAATATATAAACAGATTAAAATGCCTAACCTAACTAGGTCTGAATTGAGGCTTAATTTATCTATTTCACTTGCTTATTAAGAACCAAAAGTTATCCAAAGGGATTCACGTTGATTTTTGAATGTCTTTCGGAAGATTATGGCATTCGACAAGTATATTGCACTAGTAGTTTTGAGTTCGTTTTCTTTTTGTTTCCACTCGCTTACTTGAACTCCACCTGTGAACTTAGAAGGTTGCTGTTGGCCAACGATGTAAAATTCCCTTTTATTTTTGGGATTAGTGTCTATCAATTTAAGAGCCAAGTAAATTTTCCCTTAAGAGTTACTGTTATGATTTATCACTCTCTCGCTAATATTCACCCAAAAGCTTAAAATTTTCAGTAATAATGATTGCCGGATGAGAGTGGAACATATAGGGGATTCATATCTCTGACGTCAGGTAGTTTGAGATTGAGGGTAGTTAATTGATTCCACTTGCTTAGTTATGACTCAGCATGGACTAGACTACTAGAGTAATTACCTTCTTTTAGTATTGTTCTCTGGGCAAATCTTGGTCCATTTTACTTGAATATGTCACTGAACCACAAGCCAAACATTATCATCACTGCTAAAGGTTTTATTTCTTTTACCAGGTTATACATCCAAAAAACCCCTTTGCACCAACTGTACATTTCAATTATCGCTACTTTGAGACTGATGCTCCTAAAGGTATTCCCCTTCATAATTTTGGTTATTATTCTGTGATGCTGATCTGCTTTCGATTTAAATGTAGTAGAAACTATGAGTTTATGAGAAAAGAAGAGATTGTGCAGGACTAGCGAGTGTTATTGATACCTATTGTGCTTTTCTAGTTTTCTTTGAGATTTTGGAATAAAATAATAATAATAATAAAAAGGGATTGCAGTCATAGACATAGACTAGAGAATCCACTTATCCTGCTTTTCACAGAAATTAGTAGTGTTGACGAATGCAAAGCACATCTACACCTTTTGCAGTTTTCCCTCAGTCAGAGTAATTCTTGTTGGAGTAGATTTCAAAATTAATTCAGCTCCAAGGTGTATCATATTTGCTTTGCTTTGCTTCCTATTTCCTGCTGGGCCATAATGAACTTGTAGTTCATTTTCTGGGAATGTTATTTCTCTAAAATGGAGTAACATGCCATCCTAATTCTTTCCTATTTATTGGGTAACAACAACACAAGAACTTTATTCTCAAAATGAAAGCACTTTTTGCACAATTTAATCTTTCTAGTGCAATCAGTAATTTTGTGACCATTTGTTTATATATAACTTAATCTCCATTTGTCATTAGAATATCCTCAAATGACAGAAAAAAGTAAGAAAAGGAGCGGCACCTGAAAGAAGAGGGTTCATTCAGAACGTAAAACCATAGCAATGTAGCAACAACGTGGGGATGGGATGGATGGCGGTGGTGTTGGTGCATGGGGATTGGGTGCAGGGAATGGGAAGGATACACTAATGTTTGGGGATGGGGAAGAAAGTAGATTGCAGCCAGGGATGGATAAGAAAATAGATCTCTTGATGAATGCAGGGGCTTCAAGGGGGGAGGCGGGCATGGGGTTGAGTGTACGGGAGGGTAGAACGATAGATTTCTGGTTGGGATAGTAATGAGAATAGATTGCGTCATTGCTATCTAGGGAGGGATAAGAGAATAGAACAGTGGTGGATGGTGCACATTTGGAATTGTGGATGAGGGTGGAGGTAGGTATTGCTTATTTTGAGATGGACAAAAAGAGTTGTGCCAAATGAATGCCGTGGCACAAGTGGCAGAAGTCTGGGATTCGGGGAAAGGATGAAAAGAAAAGAGTGAATAAGGAAGAGGAATGTGTCATGGGTTTGCCCAGCTTCTATTTATACATGAGTGGTGCTGAATTGTGTGACTATCTCAAACTAAAAGCTTAAATTGATAAAGACATGTCACATTTATTCACTTATTGGGTCTGTAGGTCTACAACAAGTTACCTCACATTCAACCCTGATTCTTTTTGTTTTTGTTGGGCCAAACACTTGAAAGCTGTGTTTTAACTGGGTGATCAGAATAGGTCTATAGATATATGGAATGGGGTGGTAGAGAAGTGCGAGAAGAGGTTGGTGAACTGGAAGAGTCAATATCTCTCCTTAGGAGGAAGATTAACACTAATCAATAGTGTTTTGGACTCTATGCCTACCTATATGATGTCCCTTTTCCCTGTCCCTGATGAGGTCATTGAGAGATTGGATGTTCTAAGAAGAAATTTTCTCTGGGAAGGGAACAGTGAAACCAAGAAATTCCACTTGGTAAAATGGGATGCACTGATTGGGAGTAAACAAAAAGGGGGTATGGGGGTCAGGAATTTAAAAACTCAGAACCAATGTCTTATGATGAAATGGCTCTGGAGATTTGCTTCTAGT
>JAJOOR010017741.1:0-23751 GCA_036250505.1 Solanum acaule
ATATGAACTCGCATCCCCATATCGGTGCTCAATACTACTCCCAAAATATACTTAGCTCATATGTTTGTAAAAACAAAACTCTTTCTTTGAATTGAGATAATTATTCAAAACTTAGCTTAAAAGCTCTCTTGGAATCGATGTTCCCTTTCTTGCTCAAATGTGAAAACATTTATAAAGTTCTTTGGGAATACTTAGTTCCCTAATAACTTTTTAGAAATGAACTCAACTCTTTACTCTTTACTTTACTTGAAGCTAGAGCCTTAAAACGAAGTTGAAACGTTTAATAAAGACTCTTGAAAACTTTGAGAAACTTTACTTTGACTTGCTTCTTAACTTCTAGACTTGACTTTCAACTTCTTAGACTTTGATCTTAACTTTCCTTGAATTGGATTATGGATTCAAGGTCATGATCTCATGTGTATGAATGATTTCATGATTTTTAGATGTACTTTAGATTGTTAGAATCGACTAGGAAACATAGGTACATCGCTTGGAAACAAGTACTAAAAGATGGGGGAGGAATGGGGTGCACTGGCGTCCTTGGCGCTCTAAGAGGCGTGGGGCGCCAGGCCCCAAACTTCAGAGGCGTGTGTGGGGTGCGCTGGATGGTGCGGTGCCCCAAGGACCAAACTTCAGAGACTGGTTTGGGGCGCGCTGGCTGGCGCGACGCCCCACCCTATTCCCCAGGTGTTTGACGACTTTTCTTCTCCGTTTTTCATCTCCAAACCCTCTAAACTTCCCTAGTTCTTTCCCCAATCACCTAGGATCATTACTACCTTCAACTTACAATAGATCTAACTTGAAAATCCACCCAGAAACGCGAATCAAATCACTAAGAACCCTCAACAACACAACCAATTAAGAATTCGACAATTATTCTTCAAGAACCTCACCTTTCAACATGTAAATAACTCCAAACCAAAGGATTTAAAATAAGTTGGTGTGTGGGTGAACTAACCTAACACAAAAAGATCTCACATACCTTAATAGGGATCACCCCCGACAAATTCCACTCGCAAGCTTGGATGATCTTGACAAATCCTTGCCTTTTTCTCCCTTTCTTTCTTCTTTTCTCTCTTCTCCAAGCCCTAAGTGTTCTTTAATTTTCCAAAACTGATTTAGGTTCTGTTTTTACCCCCCAATAAACCCCTACAATCGAATGAGGAAATTAATTAGAGAAAAGACTACTTTTCCCTTCCTAAATCCGGACTGGGACTTTCCTCAATCCAACAGCCCAACTTCCGAAAGACATATCTCAGTCATACGATGTCGAAATCATGCAATCTTGGCGGCGTTGGAAAGATATTTCCAAGGTATTTCCAACCATATCAAGAGATGCTCCTAAATCCTCCTGATTTAGGAGGTATGACCGTTTGAAAATGGCTAAAACTCACTTTCTTAACCTAGTCAAAATTTCCAGATTTTCTTATTCTTTCCAAAAATCAATATTTTCATATTTTAAACTCTTTATAGTCGTTTCTAGGTGCGAGATGTTACAATTCATTGATAGGACGATGATTCTTAATTGATGATCCATTGGTAGGATTATGTTGATGTCACTTTAGATGATGACGTTAATGCTCCATTGATAAGATGATGACTCTTCATTGATGATCCATTGGCGGGATCATGTTGATATTCCATCGATAAAATGACGATGATGTCCCTCTCGTGGGTGATATTATCTCATTTGATAATATTATAGAAATGTCCCTCTAAGGGGTTTCACATTACTGCGTCTGATATTGACACGATTTGTGAATATTTCTCAAATGTTCTTGATGCTGAAAAATGTAATTTGATGTCTTTGTAGATGTTTGTACATCTTGAGAGTGATGTTTTCACTTGCTCATGCTTTGCTGGAGATTTGAACGAGGTGTTATTACTCGTATTTTGAACTGTTTCTTTTTCTTCTGAAAAACTTCATTGAC
Organism: Solanum acaule; assembly: GCA_036250505.1. Taxonomy (NCBI): domain Eukaryota; kingdom Viridiplantae; phylum Streptophyta; class Magnoliopsida; order Solanales; family Solanaceae; genus Solanum; species Solanum acaule. The sequence continues at coordinate 1,932 of JAJOOR010017741.1, forward strand.
ATTCCTGCATCCACAGAAAATTTTCAATTTTGGGGAGCTTTTCGCCCTTTCGACTTCTCCATATTCATTGAATGGAGGAATGTGGTGAACTCGAAGCAATCTTATAGACCAGCATCCATAGAAAAATTGTTAGTTTTTAAAACAAACGGATCTGTGTTGACTTTCTCAAACGTTTGCTACTTGTCTCACTATCTTCAGTTGATCGCTCCGATCTCTTGCTTCTCTATAGACAAGTCAAAACATTTTATGCAAAAATATTTGAAACATGTAGATAAAATCTTTAATAAAAAGGTTTTCAAAGAGCTGTAATTGAAAAGGGTCACTGCCAAGTATCATGTCATGTCAAGCTTAAATGAACACCCTTGGTTCCAAACTTTTGACGTGTCCAAGAGCTTGTTTTGGAGAATTCTAAAAATCCTTAAAGCTTGAGAGGTTTCTGACATGGTCCTCCCGAAATCTACTTTAATCGAAAAGTTTTGCAGACGACTCCGAAATTCTAAGGTGTCGGAGATTGCTGCAGTTGATTATCAATTTTAACGATGCCAGAGATCATTGAAATAACTTTAAACTTCTAATCACACTCGAGATATTCAAAATTTACCACATGCCTCTACTGATGCTTAATAATTTTTTGAGGTCATCCTAAAAAATTTCTGTCTCGATTAGATGTCTTGTCGTATCTTAATCCATTGATATGACTTTTAGAATTTTTGAGATCCTCTTAAAAATTCTGTCCCAGTTGCAACTCTCAATGTATCTTCAATCTTGACTTATTGGAGAAATCTTCTTCTTGAGAATTTTTTAGTCCCTCTCAAAAATTCTGTCCCAGTTTCTATTGTAAAGAAAAATAGAAATGTTACGGGAGATATGATCGAGCCGTTGTGGCGCCTACGTATCCCGTTGAGGCAGGAATCATGTCAAACGTAGTTCCCCTTCTTGAGGATTAACAAAAATAAGAAATTTATAAGGAACCGACCGAGGCCGACATAGGCCGCCTACGTATCCCATTCTTGAGAATTAAGGTTGAACGTAGTTCAATACAAATAATAATTTTCTAACTGCAGAACATAAGACGATTACAAATAAAAGATGTGATTACAAGGAAAGAAATAAAAGAAACTTTGAATCTTCAAATATCATAGCTCTTGATAGCATCTGCGTTGATTGGAAACTTGAGATGAATGTATATGTTCAACCACAACACGTGATCCAACAAATGCATTGATGTATTTTCCAAGTGAACTATGGAGTTCTCTTTACAGATCATCTTTTAGGTGGACCCTAATTCTGACTTCTTTGACACATTCATCCTTTTTCAGATTTACAATTTTTGTCTTATTTAGATTTGACTTATTCGGATTCTCGAACTGTTTCAATTCTTTGACAAGGTGTTTGAATATCATGATCTCCTCGTCATACTCTTCAAACTCATCTTCATCTACCTCATTTTGTTCATTCATCTTGTGACATGACATGATATTGACATGTTTGAAAGATTGTTATTCTTTACTGAAACAAAAACAAAGATTATTAGATAGAAAAATTAAAGCAAGAAAAAATAATTTTTTGCAATAGAAGAGTCTTTCATTGAAAAAAGGAAATACGAACTTTGGCTATGACCATGAACCATTTTGCCTTTTTCAAAACATTACGAGGGAAATTAAAACATAATTAGGTAAAATAACACGAAAGGTGGGTTCCGGGCCTCATTCGGACTACCCCAAATTTTAGAAATATCATAAGATTCATCTTTATCTATCAAGATGAACGAGGAATCAAGAGCGGAGTGGAAGTCCAATTAAGAACTTGCTCCATTGGCTTAGAATCTCATATGCCTGGTGTCTCGATCATCTTCTTAGGCGCGTCATCACCTTCTTCACAAAGATCCCCAATTCCTTCTCCAAGACCGTTATTATTGGCATATGTCTCTACCAGAAAGGATTGACATAAATGAGGCAAGGACTTTGGTGTAACATGATTAATTCATTTCTCGTTCTGACCCTCTCTTGACACTAAAGCAAAAGCTTGATTGGGTGTTATGATCGTAAAATTGAGTTTCTCACTTATGCTCGGAGAAGTTACAACTTTCTCCAGGTTGTCAGCGCCAACCGGAACTATCGCCTTTACCATGCACCACTCATCCTCCGTCTCTATCATATTGATATTGGCGCCTCCATAATTTGGTAGAGGATTACTGTTGACGCTGGGTGCAGCGGTCTGGAGAGTGATCACCCTCTGGTCGATCAAGTCTTGTATCTTATGCTTTAAATTAATACAGTCTTCAGTATCATGCCCAACACTATTGGAATGATACGCACACCTTCGATCAACTCGATAGAATTTAGAGCTAGTATCAACAGACTTGGGCCCAACTGGATGAATAAAACCTGCTACAGTTAATCGCTTAAACAACTTTGTTCGACTTTCAATGAGCGGCGTAAACTTTCGAGCAGGTTTCTTCTCGAATCTCGGACGAGGAGGATCATAATGACCTTGTTGAGGCGGATGAATTTGACAGTAATTTGGGGCATTTAGACGGGGAGGTGCTTGAGACTTTGGGTCAATCATGCTACTAGTGAATCCCCCACGATTCAACAATGAACTACCATTGGCATTGGAAGTGACCGTTGGAAGGGTGACAATTCCTTGATCAATCAAGTCCTGGATTTTATGCTTCAAGTTGATGCAATCCTCAGTGGTATGTCCAGCACCTCCTGAATGGTAAACCCAATGAAGAGCTGGGCAATAAAGTCTGGAATTGACATTGACATTTTTTGGATCAATTGTTCGCATCAAACCAACCATTTTCAATCTCTCAAAGAGTTGGGTTCGACTTTCAACCAAATGAGTAAAGACTCGAGAAGGTTTCTTCAAAAACTCCTGACAAGAAAGATTGTAATTATTTCGTGAAGATGGAGGTACTTGGCGGTAACTGGGAGGATTTTGGCGAGTAGGTGTTGGTGTTTGGAAATTTTGGTATTGTGGAGCTTGGTAGCTATGAGGGGTATTTGGCAATGGAGCTTGGTAATTTGGATGATTTAGTAATAGAGCTTGTTAATTTGGTTTGACGGAGTGAGGATTTTGTGGAGCTAAAGGGTAGGCTTTGGATGGTTAAGGCTTTCGAACGTTGAGATCGGCATGCCTCTTTGATTTTTGGCTTGATTCAAATGAGATAGAGGAGACATCTTCCAACTTCCTCCTCAATGGACCCGATGATTCATCTTGGGGAGTCATTCGGATGATTTTTCCGATCTTGAGACCGTCTTCAATAGTTTCACCAATTTTGACTATCTCAGTGAACTTTCCTCCTAAAATGAGCATCATCCTACTGTAGTAATTCGGCTCTTGAATGCGCATGAAGGCTTCAATAATCTCTTTTTCATGGGAGACCTAACCCTTGCGGCCTCTCTTCTCCAACGGTAGGCATGCTTTCGATAGCTTTCAGTAGAATTCTGTTTGATTCTCTCTAAAGAGTATCGATCAGGGATGAACTCTACATTGTAACCAAACCTTTCGATGAAGTCTTTAGCCAAAGCGTTCCAACTTGGCCACTGCTTGATTTCTTTAGAAATAAACCATTCCAACGCTTCTCCTTTTAGACTTCGACTAAAGAGTCGCATCAACAAAGCCTCATTTTTCCCAACTCCAATAAGTTGATCACAATAAGCCCTCAAATAAGTCAAAGGATTTTCAACTCCACTAAAAATGTCAAATTTTGGTACTTTAAAACCTTCTGGAAGCTCCAAATGTGGATGACGACACAAATCTTCATAATTCAACCCTACAATTTCAAGGGTGTATTGAACGATTGCTTTCATAATATCTTCTCTGATGCTTTGCTCAACTTTTCCACTTATGACCTTCCACTCCTTTTCCTTCTTCTCAGAATGTTCGAGTTCAAAATGTGTAGTAAATGGAGGGTATGATTCTAGCGATATTGGAAGATGAAATGCGGTTTTTAGAGGTATGGATTGAGTGGTAGGTGAGTTTTGGACAATTTGAGTAGGGGTTTGATGGATCGGAGGAAAATTCTGGAAAATGTTGGTATTTGGATTTTGAGGAGTAGGTAACTTTTGGTGTGAAGAGCTAGCATGGTGTGGATTAGGGGTGGTTAAGTCGACGAATAGAGGTTTTGGAATCGTAGCGATGGTTGAATTGTTTGGAAAACGTTCAGATATTGGATTCGAAGTAGGAAAATGGAGTGAAGGCCTTTCGTTGTCCGAAGTAGGAGTGTTGGCAATGATATCCAAATTCGTCAAATCTCGGGTTTTATCCATTTCAGCAATCTGTTGGAACAATTGTGCAATCAACTTATTCTGTTCAGTAATGATAGAGTCATTCACAGTAATTTCATTCAAATCTGTATTTCAACAATTTTCTCTTTGCCTTTTGACAAACATTGGTCGGAGAAGGAATCTTTGGGGTCTTTGGACCTTGTGAAGTATGGATGTTCTGCCATTTTCTCAACATAGATCAGTTTTGAGTACCTGACAAAGAAAAATAACTCAAAGGCAAATGTGTTAGTTTGTGTCGATGATAAATAATGCAAAATATCACACACATGACTGTAAACACATAAAAGTTGCTTCATTTGAAGATAAACTAACCTACAGATATAGAGAAATGACTAAATAGAGAGGACTTTGTCTATTTGATTTTGAGATTAGTTAATTAGAAATGTCGACTTGAGTCGAGACAAAGGTGATTGTATTGTCATACTACTGATTTTCGATTGAGATGAAATTCCAATCTCATTGCAAGAGTTGGAAAAGATAGGATTTCTAAAAAATGGGGACCGAGCCTTGAAAAGCTACCTACGTATCTCACGAAGGAGAATTCAGGTTCTACGTAGTTCGACCTTTCTTTTTTACTTGAGACAAAAAAATTGACCTTTTCCGAGATGGGAGAGTAAGAATTTGAAAGTGAAGTTCGATTTTTTTTTTGGAAAACTAATGACTCGAAGAATATTTGGACGTACTTTCGATAGTGACTTAATATTTATGCTTAGGGGTTCTATAAACAATTAGAAGAAGAATAAGCTAGAATATCTTCAAATAAAACAATATAATCACACAAACAGTTATAACACATAAACAGTTATTGCGCTCTTTAAACATATATGTGACCCTTTTGTGCCAAGGGTAGGCCTAACGATTTGGAGGATGTATACATCATTTGAAACATTCCATTGTCCCAGAAAACCAAATTGATACAAGTTTTATGAATAAAACTAAATGGGGAAAAGGGGACGCAAATAATCAGTCCCGTGCAGGGGTACAACCCTAAACTATGCCTCCATGAAATGTCTTTCTTCTTTCTTGATTTTTCTCATCTCCGAGTGCCAACGCCTTTGGATGGACTAGTAACTTGATCCTTCTCCGACTCGAACAAACTATTAAACTCTTTATCCCAAGAGACAATAGTTTGTCAAACAGCGTATACATCCTTCAAATTTAAACACATGAATATGATCGTCCGTTTAGGCCGTGGGCCATTTTGGACTCAAGGTGGTCTCTCTAATGGGCCCAACACACCTTGGGTGTTGGTTCATCTTAGTTCAATGCTCTAAAAGGGATTTGGTTTCGCTCTACGCTAGTTTACTAAGAATTGGTTTTTGAAAGACTGGAAACCCGAGTTGGACAAACTACGGGGTGAAGTATAATAAACGACGTTGGATATCCACAAGCCAACTATTCGTTTATCACTTCAAAAGAACTTGAAGGTGTTTTTATGAAGGACAGCCGTGGAAAGCCACGTAACCGCCTTATTTCCTAATGCAACCTATTTGCCGTTTGGCAGAACCGATGCCATGAAATGCAACAGTTTATAATATACAAGAATTGAAACAAGTAAGCCATTTAAACAAATAGCCAAATAAGTTAATCTTGAGGTTAGAACCCATTCAACTCCCAGCAGAGTCATCATTCTGTTTCATTTAAAAAATATAATTAGATTGATTTTAGAGTCGCCACTTAATTTTTAAAGTAAAATTAAGAAAACTATCATTTTCAAAAGACTAAAACAGAAATCTAATGAAAACTTAAAAGAGGTTCGGGGTTCTTATTAGCATTTCGGAAAGGGTTTAAAAGCACCCGAAATGCCCGCTATTATGCGGTTATCCGGCAATTAATTATTTGGATAAATTTATTTGACTTAATCTAATTTGAACAATTGTTGTAATTAGGACCGGGAAAGAGGAAATATTAAGATTTTATCTACGTGAAATATTTTGCAAAATTAATTTTTTAGGCCTCGTTAAAGATGATTGATTTAGTTAAGTTATGAAATCAAAACGGGTTTCTTTTGGAGTTTTGAATTTTAAAACCTTAAGATTTAGTAGAAAATATTGACAGATAAATAATTATATAATAATAAAGTAAAGAAGGAAATTTAGGCTCAAGTCTGGTTTTCTGTCCAATTGGTCCAGCAGTTGGGCCTAATTTTATTTTGGGCCAAAAGGCCCAATTCTTGCCACCTGTCCTAAACTCTAACAAGACAAATAATAAGTAAAATAACAAGGGTTTAGGCCCAAAAATAACAAAATACAACTTTTTGGAATTAAGAGTGGACCAAGGCCCAATTTTTTCAAATTTTTGATCTGCTGCATATTCTTTCAAGCTTCGGGACATGCCCATCAATTTTGAAACTTGGTTAACTCGATAAGAGAATTTGGGCCTCCTTGGCCTATTTCGAGATGCAAGAGAGAACATAGGAGTTCATGTAAAACTCAGGCGGATTTCATATGCAAACGAAAGGGAAGAAATATTAGTGCCCGAAAATGATAGAGCAATTAGATATCTGAGGCTAACCAAAGCAACCCCTAAACCAATATACAACAAACAACTTGATTGAATTTGAACGACATAGGTCTAGATAAAGGATACAAACTCCTAAGACACTAAAAACCAAAGGCGTGTTAATTGATAACATAAAAATTACTTGAGCTACTGTTTGATCACTAAAAAAAAATTACTACAAACAAATAATATTCAACCCATTTAATAAACGGACATGATAATAACTAATCTAACAATTAAAGCAAAATATTCATATGGTCATATCATATGGGGCACCACAGTTGGACAATTTTGAAAAACACAATCTCTATTCTAACAAACTTCGCTATATTATGGAAAGCATGAGTTCATTAAACATCGAAATCAATTTTAGTTTCAAGAACGAAAGGATAAAACAAGATATTAGGAGCTAAACAAGTCTGAATATAGATTATCATACTCTATCCAAAGCCATAGTTACACTTCTTAAACGGCTAAATCTGATTTTCAATATTCAGAACGAATACAGAATAAAAGCAGCGATAGGTGACATAATCAAATGTAACGACATCGAACGGCAAACAAACAACATACAAACTCCATATTAACTAGCTATTAAATTTTGCTTTTGCTTTGAGAAGAAACAAAAAAAAAAAATAGTAGCTAAAATGAAAGAAACTTCCAATTTGAAGACAATGTAAACAAGATAATAGAGATTTGACGATATTTAATCGACAACGAGAAGAAAGGAAATGACGGAAGCAGACTCAACCAAAAAATAGAGAAACCATCTATTGTTAAATAGAAAAATCAACAAGGCTTAAACACTAAGATCGAATCACCCGAGAACGAGCTGTATATCATATTAGGACTACCCATGTCCAACTACAAATAAGAATGATACGACAACATAGTGATGAAGCACATCGGAAATGAGGAAGACGAAGAAAAGGTTGTGGAGATTTTGTTACCTTTTTTCGGGCAGCGAACAGTGGAGACGAGCTGGGGAACGTGACTTCTACCACGAAGTTCGGACACGAATCAATGAACAAAAATTGGGACAGAATCTTGAACTCGAATGAACGATGGCGAGCAAAAGGGAGAATAATACCTAGACCGAAACTAGTTGCTTCTCTCTTTTTTGAATGTAATTCTAGATACTTTGTAGCTATTTTGTTGTATTTTCTTTTTTCAATATTTTTGCTCAAATCAAACTCCATCTAAAATCTCCCCCCTTTCAACAGTGAACAAAAACTATTATATAAAAGGGAGAAAAGGGTTCGAAAATAGGGGGGAAATGAATGAAAAATTCGGATCAACAAAGCCCAACTCCAATTCAAAATTCAAAATCTTTCACCATTCAAGCTAAACAACTTTTCCCTGCGATTTCAACCCATTCTAAAAAAGGAAAGGGTGAATCGACGCTTGGGATCAATTCCATTGTACCTGCTGCTTGACGTGTCTTCATCTTGCGCTGGCAAGGACGAAAACGCGGGCTGACAGGTGTTTTTGTTGCTGCAAGTGAGAAGGACGTGAAGAAGACGCCAAAGAGGGGCAGAGTACTGTTCCGCGTTCTCTTCTTTCGTGTATTTTGAAGCTGCCTCACAACTGGAGTCGTAGGAATTGTTTGGAGTTGTTGGAGAAAGAAAAGAGGTTGGGTCGGTGAAGGATTGGGCCGATTTGAGTGAAAAAGAATTGGTCCTGGGAGCTGATCCGTTTGGTCTGCTGGAAAGGTGGCCTAAAATTTGATCTTTGTAAGTTGAAAAGGGTTTGAATTGGATTTAAGGTTTGGCCACAAGAGTCTAAATCATAGCCAATTGGAAGTTAAAGACTTAGCCGAAGTGATCAAATTTTAGTAAACTTAGCTAATAAGTAAATAAAATGAATTAGCATAATTAATTAGTGAGCGTCTTAATCTTAACGAACTAAAATAGCTAACTTAATTATAAACTAAATAATTTAAAATTATAATCACAACCTAAGTTATAGTAAATTAATAAAACAAGCTTCCAAAATAATTATGCTAATAAACTAAATAGCTCCAAATTACGAATATACTTTAAACCCAATTAATTCAATTGAAGATTTAATTAAAATAAAATATTTTTGAGATGATTTTTTGAATATTTAAGAAACACTAATTACATATATAATTATAAAATACTATAAAAATCGACTAAAATTACTTAAAGTAACATCGAAAAAATATTTGGATTTTATAAAGCTAATTATTCTAATTCGTTTGAAAGTTAAGAGGCTCAGAAATTAATTACTATCGGAGAGGGTCAAAATTGGGTGTCAACAATTAGCATACCGAAACTTCGTACCCAATCCAATGTTTATGCCGGAACTTGACAACCTATCCAATATTTATGCCGGAGCGTGGCAACCGATCCTATCAACAAACCACAATCACAATCACAATGTATATTCTCACAATCATACAACAAGAGGTGATTCATGACATACAATTATTCAATTATCCTCATTTACAATTAGGGTGATCAATAATGCAACATTCGCATACATACATGCATTATAATGATCAATTACAAACATATATCACACCAACATGAAATCACAACCATCACCTACCTCGAAACAAGCTTGAGACTCTAAGAAACTTGATCCTTCCCTTTCCGAATTCGGTCCGCTTGTTCTTGGTCTACAAACAATCAATATAATACGGGAATCAATAAACAATCACTAATTACCCGAATTACTAACAATTATATGAACCCTTGATCAAACTCATGATCCTAATTATCCAAATTAGGGTTCTTTCCACTATAGAATCTATAACAAAATCCCCCCCATCAATATTCACCCATTCTATTATGTTCTATGGATCAAAAAACGGATTCGGGGAGTTAAAAACTTACTTTTAGCCTCAAGAATGGTGAAAAACGAGTAGGAGTCACATGGGGTTCGCTCTTAGCTCTCAAAGTCGAAAAGTGCAGAATAAAGACGTTTTGGGGTTTGCTTACGACCTTAAGTCGCGTCCGACCCGCCATAGCGGCAGAAATCCCGCCCCAATGGCTTGCATGGAATCAATGAGCTATTTTAATAATTCCAAGACCCCCATTTAACAACACACCTTTAACCAACGACGCTAAAAAAATGTCGTTCACGGTAAGATCGATTCTGAGAGTTCTACTCACCCGAATTCAATTTCGTAAAGTCGTACAGATTCCTTAACGACTTATCTAACTACTCATGTAATAAAAATCATAAATAAGTCACTCAATTGCTACCAGATTTCCCTACACCTTAATGACTCTGATTTCATCCAAATTTGGACTAGGTTGAGAAATCTCAAGTCACTACGAAAAAGTTTTCTGACCCCAATTCTTTTTCCATTGACTTTTCCCTAACGACGAAATCAGGTCGTTACAATGTATACCAAAATACCCATCACTCGTCCCCGAGTGATCAACTAGGAATTACTGGCTAAAGTAAGGGTAAAGTAGTAACTGAATCGTCGAATTACTGGGGATACTTGTTTCCCATGCCCTTCTTACCGAATCTCATTACCCCCTAAGGGTTTCACATCTCCAACCTCAACCAAACATATGAATACCTACACACCCTCCCTTACAATGCCTCAATGAAGTTATCTCAACACTTGAGTGATAAATATTGTTGTATGTAAACTTAATTAACAACAAAATGATTCCCAACAACAACCAAAGTTGATCGTACACACCTATGCCACTTGTTATCAAGGATCTTGACACAATTATCAGGACTAATCTTTTCTCACATAAGCATGATATCATTCTAAATTAATACTCGCTACAATTAGAAGTGAACCTGAACTAACCAACACACACTCATAATACCCAAATTAAACAATCACAGTTATTAACAACATCTCCATCCCACAACATAAATTCCAATGAGCTTAAGTTATAACAAATTTGATCAAGGGATATGTCCAAGCATACAACCCCTCCGACAACACTATCGAAATGCTAGATTTAGTAATTGTAGATTACCTCTTAAGAACAGTAGAATTAGACCCAATGATCCCCACATTCAACCACACATAATCAATACATGACCTCAATGACTAGAGGAATATTTAAAATTGCCAGACAACCACAAATATGCATGATAGCTCTTTTATAAATTCTCATAAGCAAGGTGGTACATGTAGAACCACTAAAATACTTTAACAACTCCAAGACAACACCAATTATGTCATTCGAAATAACCAAATCTTCCCACTCAACCAAGAGAATATCGCAGGATTTGGTATTCCTAATCCACCACTAGGGATCCACCCATAAAGTGAAAACACACTAGAGCATAGCTAGTGAATCATACTCACAATACTAACAACCATCATAAACACTCCGACCATTTACCTTATTATAAACCAACACTTGTAAAAATGAAACATTTCTTAGGTACTTAACAATCAATAATAGTAAACTTACGACTTAACCCAGGTGTAAGTCCATTCAAATGCTCAATACCAGATACAATTGATCATTTCTCACCTTGCCAATTCATACCTTGACAAAATACATCACCACGAATATAGATTCGCAATGAAAAATCTGAATTGTAATTTCCACCATATAACACAATCTTTTTCTCTATTAACATTAGCTTGTACCTTGAAGATTTTTATGAATTCAGGGATCTCCGTTTATCATTGATCGCATCTCCATCGATCTTACAACATATTTCGCTAAAATTTCAATCATACTTAGACTCAAAAACAAAGCCAAGCAGTTGTCATCACACTCAAGCGAATGTTTGCACACTCCTTTCTCAAGTCTTTTTCAATAGTTTTTGACCAATCCGATGGACTTGTGACACTATTACCGTAGCCACAGCAAAACAAATGAAATCACGCATCTCTGAACCCAATTATCTACCCCTATGAAGATGCCTCTTTAGCCTTAAGAATCAAATACAAAATTATTGCTCCGCCTCTCTCTAAAGGCTGTACTACATCCCACTATTTTCTTCATCATGACCCTAACTCTTTAACATTCTATTCGAGTAGTGTCCTACCATCTCTTATAATTTTTCATACAACCAAGTTACTCACCAAGTATTAGAAAACCACGACCTTGGATACTCGCAAGTCGTAATTACTATACAAAAATTCACTTAACCAATAATTTATTATATAGTTGCATCCCGTCACAATCCATCACAAACTCTTATTGCCATTATGCTTCGTCAGCCTTGACTATCACTACAAAGTCAACCTTTTTCATCAACGCGACGCTTCAAACTCTGGTAAACTCATCAAATTCAAAAGACTAACCCAATCTTGGTACGCACTTTCTTACTAAAATCGTCAATTTCCTTCACCCAAGTATACTCAATTGAGCTTTCTTTATCCGTAAGCTTGTCATTCTGGTATTAATCCACTCCCTTATGAATTAAGATAAAATCATCAGTCCTCGTACTACCCTTCTTCTTCTTAACAAACAAGACAGGAGCACCCCACTTGGAAACAGTAGGACGGATGGACCATTTATCAAGAAGCTCTTGGATTTGAGCCTTAAGCTCTCTTAATTCTGTTGGAGCCATACGATACGGAGGGATGTAAATGGGGTAAGTGTTAGTTTCCAAGTCAATGCAGAAATCTAAATCTTTATATGGAGGTATACCAGGCAATTCCGTAGGAAACAATTTCTTAAAACTCAGATACCATAGGAATAGACTTAATAGAGGGAGACTCAACCTCAATATCCCGAACATGAACGGAATAAGCCAAACAACCCTGCCCTACCAGTTTCCTACCCCGCACGAAAGATATGACCTTAGCTGACTTAGGCTTGTACCCCCTTCCCACTCTAACCTTTCCCTACCCGGGATCTCTAGAGTTACCGACTTAGCATTACCATTAAACACAACATAATAGGGGGACAACCAAGTCATGCCTAAGATTATATTAAGTCAGTCATATCCAGCATAATCAAATCAACCCAAATCTGACAATCCATAACACAACAGGACAACACGATATACATGAGTTACTATGACTGACTCTTCAACTGGGGTAGAAACATGGATGAGGGCATCAAGTATGTCACAAATCATATCAAATTTTTAGGCAAATCGCACGGACACATAAGAATAAGTAGAATCTGGATCAAACAACACATTAGCCATCTGGTCACAAATAATAATAGTACTTGTGGTCACTGCATTAGACCCTCATCCTTGGTCTTGCCCGAAAAGGCATAAAATTGAGCCCTGTCATCTTGATGTGCAACCTCCTTGCCTGGCTTCACTACTCCTCTACCTGCATTACCATTTTTCCCGGCCTCCACAGCCTCGCTGATTTGCTTCTCATATGCCCAGGTTCTCCACAATTTTAACACACCTTATAACTTATATTCAATTGGTGAACATTGAATTAGATCGTGGGGGTTAGTTCGGGTACGATTCGAGGTCCATAATTGTGACTAGGGGAAAATAAGGGAGACTGGGATGAGATTCTGTCTCGCCCTGTCCTGCTATGGTGGGAGAAATCCCGTACTGGTGGTCTTGCCTTGGCGGGAAAATCCCGTCCAGCGGCCATAACGGAAATAAAATCCCTGCCAACAATTTTTCTGAGTTTCTTTTCTTTCTCAATTTCCCCTAAAGGTTGCCAGCTATAACACATGCATTTTTAGAGTACTCAATCCCCTTAGCTAGGATGATCGTTGCCTACCCCGAGTCAACCCAACGATACACACTCCAAAATCCCTTTACTTTACTTCAACACTACAACATCCTCGTCCCTAGGATATACCCAGACTCTCACATGGTTATCAGTTGGTCGCAACGCACGTCCAGATTTCTTGCTTACGAACCATATCGTAATTTATCTAGACCCTTGCACCTAATATTATGATGACTTTATTTTCACGACACTCAAGCAGTTACAACTTGCAGACATGTCCAAATTCTTTAATTAGTTCGTTACATAGACGACCATTACTGATCATTTATGCCTTATACGGCTCCTAAGGCCAGATACCAATTGGAACCTTCTCAGTTCCAATTAACTTGCTTGTGCCCCTTCAGTCGGGACTATGACGTCTTGTTCACTTCGTTGAGATACCAATTGGAATCAGGAGATACCAATTAGACGCAACTCATACCACAAGCGACAATAGTAGCTAGCGAGCCCCACAAAACTGCTAATTTCAATCATAGAACTTGGTCCAACCTAATTCTTAACCGCCTCAATCTTTATCAGATGGTAACCCGACCTTAAATCAATCTTAGAGAAAATCGATGCACCTTGCAATTGGTCAAAAAAGTCATCTATCCGAGGCAATGGATACTTGTTCTGAATGGTGACCTATTCAACTGTCGGTAGTCTATATATATCCTCTCTTGCTAGTGATGGTGTTACCACTTTTGTTGCTCTAGTTCGGACCATAGAGTGAAGGAGGAAAGATACTAATTTGTATCACTCAGATACTAATTGGATTCAAGTCATAGCATGAATGAGTAGAAAGATGTGAGTTTTTTCCTAAAGTCCTATAGCCTGTCAAAAAAAGTACGGACGTCATCATACTGTTCCGCAAGACTCTACTAGACTTGTTTTGGTACAATGAGATCAACGAACATAGGGCTCTGATACCAACTTTGTCACGACCCAGACCGTTGTAATTGACTTCCACACAAACCCTCCGATGGGAGAACCATTACTACAATCCAAACAAACAAAATTAATGAAAACTTAGGCATTTAAGGATACGGAAGCAGGTTTAAATGACTATAAAAATGGAGTCCCCATAAACTCCAAGGTTTTAACAAGCAACTAACCAAACTAATGCGGAAGAACAACCCGTAGAACCTGAAAGTCATTGTACCAAAACTCTACTAACGACAAGTCTAAGAACAAGAGGTATAACCCCGAAACTAAATAACACCTTAAACAAATAGTCTGAGTCCGAAAAGAGTGGACTTAAACAAGAAAGATCCATGACAGTTTGAAAGAACTGACTCACCCTTGAATCCGGTCACACTCAAAAGTCACCTAGCTGAGGCCTATCAATAGCCGCCTGAAGATGCCCTGTACTCAATAAAGAACAAGCAAGTGCAGTATCAATACACAACCACAGTGTACTGGTTGGATCACGCGGCTATCCCAATAAGTGAAACACATGCAAGTCACCACAATATTATAAAATAGGCATATATCAAACATATACAATATTAGTCATCTTTTCAGGATCAATATAGCATCTCACGTTCTCAATAATACACATTGGTTATCAATTTAGAGCAATATACAATCTTCTAATATCAATCATCATTAGATATGAACGTAATCATCACAAGTAGATACACAACACAATTCAATGGTCCTTTCACGGAACCCAGTTCAATGGTCCTCTCATGGAACTCACACCCAAATTGTTAGCATATCGGAACGTGGTACCCGATCTAATGTTTATGCCGGAATGTGGCAACCGATCCCATATTTATGCCGGAATATGGAAACCGATCCCATGTTTATGCCGGAACGTGGCAATCGATCCAATATTTATGCCGGAACGTGGCAACCAATCCAATCAACAATGTATATTCTCACAATCATACAACAACAGGTGATTCATGGCATACAATTATTTAATTATCCTCATTTATGATTAGGGTGATCAATAATGCAACATTCGCATACATACATGCATATAATGAGCAATTACAAACATATATCACACCAACATGAAATCACAACCATCACCTACCTCAAAACAAGCTTGAAACCCTAAGAAACTTGATCCTTCCCTTTCCGTATTCGTTCCTCTTGTTCTTGGTCTACAAACAATCAATATAATATGGGAATCAATAAACAATCAGTAATTACCCGAATTACTAATAATTCTATGAATCCTAGATCAAATCCATGATCCCAATTATCCAAATTAAGGTTGTTTCCACCATAGAATCTATAACAACACCCTCCTCCATCAATATTCACCCATTATATTACGTTCTACATATCAAAAAATGGATTCGGGGAGTGAAAAACTTACCTTTAGCCTCAATAATGTTTAAAAATGAGTAGGATTCTCCTGGTGTTCGTTCCTTAGCTTTCAAAGTCAAAAAGTGCATAATAAAGAAGTTTTGGGGTTTATGTACGACCTTAAGTCGCGTCTAGCCCACCACAGCAGCACCCACCCCGCTACAACGGCCTCGCCCTGGCGACAAAAATCCCGCCCCAACGGCTTGCACGGAACTAGTGAGCTATTTTAATAATTCCAAGACCCCATTTCACAACACACCTTTAACCAACGACGCTCAGAAAATACCGTTCACACTAAGATCGATTCCGGGAGTTCTACTCACCCGAATTCAATTCCGTAAAGTCGTACGGATTCCTTAACGATTTATCTGACTACTCATGTAATCAAAATCATAAATAAGTTACCTGATTTCTACCAGATTTTCCTACACCATAATGACTCCGATTTCGTCCAAATCTGGACTAGGTTGGGAAATCTCAAGTTACTACGAAAAAGTTTTCTGACCCCAATTCTTTTTCCATTGGATTTTCCCTAACGACAGAATCAAGTCGTTACAGTAGATGAAGGGAAAAAATGGAGTTGAAGAAAAAATAGAGGAAATAAATAGGGGAATAAACCGTTAATTAATAATAAAAATATTGAATATTAACTATAACAAGGATCCCTTATGAGCTTTAAAAGGTGAGTAAATTCATTAATTTGTACTTAGTCAGTATTTTGTGTTTAAATGATACTTGTATATGTAAAATGAAGTTAGAGGGTTAAAATGAAACAAGGTTAAGTTAGAGTATCAAAATAAAATTTAGAGACAAATTTAAGGAATTGTGTCTGTGTTTGGCCTAGTAAAACTAATACATATATTAATAATTTGTTTAGTATAGTTTTAAAATTTGCATTAGTTGTATATTTTATTTGATATTATGTTATGTATAATTAATATATAGAAAATTATGATATTAACCATGCATGTAAGAGTGTTTAATACGTGTATTAGACATCTTCTCAATCGTATTTATGAAAAATATTTTTGTGAGCAAATATTTTTTCTATAGAGTTGAATAAACATCAGAGGGTAGTCTCTTTTTTTTAGTAGATTTGAGCATGAGAAACTCGATCGATCTGTCGATTGTATCTTACGGATAATCTTTCAAAGGGAATATTTGCACAACTTTTAATACAAGGACATAATTTATATGGTGACGTATTATAGGAAAAATTGCATAAGTTAGTCCTTTTTTGTTATTCAATCTATCAATGACTAATAGAAGTTATGGTATAGTAATATGTGTTTAAATATTTTTAATCACAAGTTTTGAAAATGAATTTTCTGTGGCACAAAGTCATTTTTATTAGAGATTCTTATACCTCATTATAATGTGGGACTTTCCAGCTAATAGAATTCGAATTTGATTAGATACCAATATGAATATCAAATATCGAGGGAAACCTTGGATGTTGTTTGAATGACTTTGGACCACTTATCCAACATTTTGCATGTTGTTATAAAGATTCAATATATATAACCTGAAATTTTCCATGTGCATTTAATTACATATACCTATATGCCCACACTTTGGTGAAATTTCTCAAATTCTAACCAACTCAAAATTAGTGTAAACAAGTTATCTCAGTTGGTTGATTGTGTAAATAATTTTAAACCATTGATAATAAAAGTAAAAGCAAATGTATGAAGAAAGAAAAAAAAGTAGACTATCATGTATATATTACTATGAAGATTGGGTTGTAATACAACCAACCACCAAGGTTCATTACATGTACTCGACTATATATATATATATATATATATATATAAGTACTCCAACAAACACAAACACAAAAGAAAAGAGACAACATATAAAATGATGGATTAAACTCGATCGATCGATACATCCATCTTATTTTTCTCCGCAAGCTAGATTACATTACTACCAAATTATGCCTTGGAAAATTGAACTTTCATCAACCTTACTGGACCCTGCAATACCATATTAAACCAACATTAACAAATCGATAGTATGCTATCGATGCGAGTACACATAATTTTGTAACATGTTAGACCATATAATTTTACTACTACACATTATTTTATCAATAAATTATATTTAAGTTATATAACTAAAAAAATATATTATAGATTTAGTGGGACGAAGGCGAATAACGTACTTGGAGCAGTCAGTGGAAGGGCTGATCTTGTAAGGAATGTTTACGCCACAAACTCCAGGGATACCAGCGGCTTTGCCCACATTAATGCCTTTAATAGCACTAGTGGCTGATTTGAGGCAAGTGCATGCTGTCTTTCGATCCGCTGGGGTCTTGGTTGCACCCAACAGACGCTTAACACCACCACAACACCCTCCAATAGGGCCGCAACCCTGAAGATAAGGGAGGCATGGAGCCAAGCCAGACGTAACCTGGCCGCAACTCAATGCCTCTGCATGGGGTGCAACCACCACCATGCACAAATAATAGGAATATTATAGTATTAAAGAGATTAACTTCACTCCACTAACCGTGGATAAGAAAATAACACCATCAGTTCATTTTTAGAAATATTTATTTTTCTTAATTTAATCATTATATTTTCACATTTAAAGATTGATGTTTTCAGTTTCTTTTTTTCTTTTTATTTTTCAAAACACATTGTACATATCAAAGATTTTTTTTGAAATAGCACTCAAATATTTTCCCCAAAAATAGGAAATAATGAGTCGTATATTAGAAGAAATATTGTATGTATTATCTTTGTGTATTAATTAGTAGTATATACCTTGTTTGCTTACACTTTTTCAATCTATTGTGTATTGAGGTGTGTTTTACAAATACATGAAAAATGCAAGGGATTTTAATGCATATATTAACATGATTATCGACCCAATTGCCAAAACATTTGCTATATATATACCCTTTTCATCATATTTGTGGACAATAGAAATGCATAGTATTACACCATAACAAATAATGCATAAGAAATAATTTTTTTATATAAATAATACTCCCTCTGTCCACTTTTATTTGTCATGTTGCGCTTTTCGAAAGTCAATTTGACTAATTTTCAAAGTTAAATTAGATTACGCGTTAATTTGATATTTTTTAAAAAAAAATTAGATATTCAAAAACTATACGAAAAGTACTATAAGTTGCAATTTTTTGCATATCAATATGATGAAAATATACATCGTAAAATGTTAGTCAAAGTTCTTATTGTTTGACTCTAAAAAAGGAAACCATGACAATTAATTGTGGATGAAGAGAGTATGAACATAACTAATACAAAAAATACTAATACGCTTTATTTAAACATTATTCTTATACATCCTATCAAACTTCCCCATAACACCTACCTGGGCACTTTACATCCTTTTCCACCTTAAATTTAATAATGGCCCATTCATTTTCTTGTGCAATGTTCAGTGAGGGGACTCTGACTGCCCATATCTAAATACATCTCAAGAAAACCTTTTTGAGATGTGCGTTTTCATGGCATGCATTAAGTTCACTGTCCCTATGGAGTTGATCTATTTATGCTTCGTAAAAAAGATTTTTAACAACAATTAATTAATAATAATAGCTTAATTTTGTTAAATATATATTTTTAGCGATAACGAACACTCTTTATAAATGTTCCTAAAACCTATCGTGACATTGAATTCACTGAAATTTTAACTATTGTTGATAAAAATCACCTTAATATACTCTTTGTTAATATATATATTCATTGCCGCTGAATATTATTTTTATTGTAGTGTTTCACTCTATTTTATTTGGAGAAAATTTTCTTTTCAATGTCTTGTTAAAATTCAAATCACATATTCAAATAAAATTTTAATTTCAAATAGGTCAAAGGGGCCCTAAAATGACAATGAGATGGACACATGTACTGCCATCTGACTAATATTGTGAAACAACCATGGCTATACTGCCATGCTCACACGTCTCAAAGCACCCACCGGATTTCATTTAATGATTTGGGGTTCAACTATTTCTTTAACTTATCATTAAGGATCATTTGATGGGATGTGTTTGTTTCTGAATTATAAATTTCGAGTTTGAATTTTTTTAAGTACAAAAATGTTTTTATTATTAGAGAGTGCGAAGAGCTTCAATTTGGGTATCGAACTGAAAAACCAAATAGAGGAAAGGCCATATACATATACAATTCTTTAGATTTGCTTTTTTTTTTCTTTTAAACATTTCAATAGCTTATTTCGCCCTTTAACTCCATTTTTTAATATATCATTTAAATACAAAAAATAATAATAAATATTTAACATATATTAGATAAATATTAAAAAGGTAAAAAATAATTATTTCTCCAAAACAACCCTAAGTCTCTACATACTCTTCAATCCAACAATCATTCCCTATTTTTAAGATATGAAACCCTCAATTATTATCAATTATTTGTTCAATATTAGGTATATGAAAATTTGTCTAATCTTATACTTAAACCTAGCTTATTTCACAAATGAAATATCATCAACATTAACTTGAATTACATCACCAAACACAAAGGAACTAGGGATGGCCGTTCGATTTTTTTCTAACTCCGATGCGATACTTCAAATTTTAATTTGTCAATGGCGTCTGTCGAATATGTATCAAGGTGATCATTTTTTTGAAGTTTGATTCGATTTAGTACTGTTTTTTTTAGTTTGGTTCGATAAATAATTGGATTTGGTTCATTTTGTTTTAAAGTTCGATTCAATTCAGTTCGATTTTTTAATTTGATTCGACCCGATTTTTTGATATATATGGTCATTCTACAAGGAAGACCTTGCCAAAACATCTTTCACCTAGATAATTTGACATCTTTTTCTTTGCCTTGTTTAGCAACGCATAAGTAACATTGTTGACTTGATTTGAAATCTGAGCTTCAACCCATTTAAAGTACTTATATCCACACAGTAAAAAATCAAAAATAAATCTAATATTTTTTTCCTCAAGATATATATTTAGCCAAGAGAAAGTTAAAAAAAAGGAGGTAGATGAAGAAAATAAATGAATTAAATTAAGTAGATGAAGGGAAAAAATAGAGGAAATAAATAGGGGAATAGACTGTTAATTAATAATAAAAATATTGAATATTAACTACTCTATAACAAGAGTCCCTTATGCGCTTTATAATGTGAGTAATCTCACTAATTTGTACTTAGTCAATATTTTGTGTTTAAATGATACTCATATATGAAAAATAAGTTAGAGGGTTAAAATGAAACAAGGTTGAGTTGGAGGGTCAAAATAAAATTTAGAGACAAATTTAAGGAATTGTGTATGTGTTTGGCCTAGATAAAAATAATACATATATTAATAATTTGTTTGGTATATTTTTAAAATTTGCATTAGTTGTATATTTTATTTGATATTATGTTATATATAATTAATATGTAAAACATTATGATATTAACCATGTAAGAGTGTTTAATACGTGTAGGAGACATCTTCTCAATCGTATTTATGAAAAATATTTTGGTGAGCAAATATTTTTTCTATAGAGTTGAGCAAACATTAGAGGATAGTCTTTTTTTTTTTGGTAGAGTTGAGCAATATATGTATGAGAGACTCGATCGATCTGTCGATTGTATCTTACGGATTCTTTAACCTCATTATAATGTGGAGCTTTCCAGCTTATAGAATTCGAATTTGATTAGATACCAATATAATATGAATACCAAATATCGAGTGAAACCTTGGATGTTGGGGTTTGAATGTCTTTGGCAGTGGCGGAGGGAGGATTTTCATCAAGGGGGTTCAAAAAAAAAATTAATCACGTAAATAATATCCACAAATAAATTAAACGGGTCGAATCGGATATAAACGGGTCAGATTAAACTGTCGAATCAAGAAGAAAAGGGTTTTTTAATATTTGACTTTATAATTAGGGATTAAACTAATAAATCCTAAATTCCCAATCAGCGTTTTAATTTTTTGGAACTAAACATCATTTTCTAATTGCATTATTATATTTTTAAATAAATTAAAACGCCTAAAATATAAGCTGATAAAAGAAATGCCTCTGCCCGGATTCGAACACGCGACCTCGCGTGC
>JAJOOR010017742.1:0-19268 GCA_036250505.1 Solanum acaule
TCCAAAACAGGGAAACGGCCCTAAAACCCAAACGAACGACCAGGCGACCGAACAGTCAGTGCCAGCAAGTCATAAATGACTTGGGGTCGCTACAGGAACGCTCTAAACGAGGGAATGAATGCTTTAATTTAAAAATGACCTGGAGGGTCATTACACAATTTCATTATCTCGTTTACTCTTCTAATTGTTTGATTATGTATTGACTAATCTTATTTAACTCTAACTTTAAATAACTTAATTAGATCCCCCAAAAAGACGAGTTATTTTCTTTGTGTTGGTTTATTTTAATAATTTCACTTGTTGTGTTCATTTATTTTATTAGTCAAGTATATTTGTCAAATTTTATATCTTCAATTAAGTTAGAACCTTTTTGGTTCTGAAAAGAGATGTTCTTTAATACTTTTTCACTTAATCACATTTTATTCACCTTAAAATTGTTTTTTTTAACTTAAAGTATTTAGGTTAGTCAATTAAGAAATGATTTTCATGTTTTAATTTATTAAATTGGTTTAAAATGAATTAAATAAATTCTAATTAATCTAGTTTTATTAATATTTCAATCACTTGTATTTCGAGTCAAATGTTTCATTTTGGATCCCTTTCTCTAAAAAATAAAAGGAAATAAAATGTGTTATTCATTTAATTATTTTATCAAAGTTAATCAAATATTGTAAGTTATCATTTTTTATGTTAAATCATTATTCTCCTAAAAATAGTCAAATATATTTTAGTCAAATCGCAGGTCAACCCCATGTTAGTGGGCACTTCGAATGCTTAAACCCTTTTCGAAGTATAAATTGAACCCCGAACCCTCTTTGGTATTTTCAAATGATTTTTTCTGTTTAAATCTTTGAAAATTATAAGTTTTCTTAATTTCTTTAAAAAATTAAGTGGCGATTCTTTTCTAAGTATTTTTCTCAAATTGTTTTATACTTAGAACATTTCAAAAGTGATTTTCCTAAAGATTAGGAAAATTACGACACAACACTATATATCAAATGAAAACATACATAAATCCAAATTGAAAAGCAATCTCTTATCATACGCAATAGGATTTTTTATTTTTTTTTGTTACAAAAGACTTTCTATGGTGATTTAAGAGTCGAGAATAGTCTATACACGTGGTGATCATGGATATACTACCTCGGGTACACTTCAGTGTTTGAACTTTTGAAAACCAACAATTAAATGTTCGTGAGTCCATTCATATTTTCTTTTTTAGACTAACCCTTAAAAGATGTTGGTCGACTTTGTTGGGTATGAATTGCCCTGAGTTTCTTATCATAAATAGGCTTTTCTTTTAGGAAAAGGTTTAGGACTCTATAAATAGAGGTTTGTTCTTTCTAATTTAATTGATCAACATTCATAAAGTAGTCCTAGGGGTTTGAAAATTTTGGTTAGGGAGAGAATTTGTGGGACACAAGTGATATGTTAACCTACCATTAAGAAAAATTGACATTTTTAACCTACAATTAAGAAAAATTGACAAAAATAAACAACCATCAATATTTTTTTTGTACATAACGTATAACATACAATTTTGATACATAGTAGTATATATATTTTTATATATATGGCTAGAGAATATAATTACTTTTGTCAACCGATCAAATATATACCTAATAAGGGTTGGGGACCCAACATGTGCGTTAGGAATTTTTTTAAGCCCTTTACTATTTTTTATACAGTTAACGTATATAATTTAAATTCATCGTTGACAGGCAATTCTTAATTAAGTTTAAAAATCAGTGATTGACAAAGCACCCTAGCTCTTAGAAACTTCCTTATTGCCTTGTGTCGATAACACCGGCAAATAATTTGCACCTAGGACTCTCCCTTTTTTTCTCGAACTAGTGTCACCATCAATTACTATTTAAATTTTGACCTCGTTTAAAAAACTTGTTAAAATATTTTAGGTATTTAGCGAGTTGGGGAAGCAGTATGTGAAGTCTCATCATATTTTGTACATATTTTGGGTATTTAGGAGTTATTTTTATTGAAATTAGGTTATTTTCTCAGTTTTTCGCATGTTAGTCCATAAATATTTTGGTGATATAGCTTTCAGACGATTTTTTTTGCAAAACCTTTACCGAACCCTTTATAGGGAGTTGGGGTAACAGAACGTGAAACCTCACCCTTTTTTGCACATATTTTTGGCATTTAGTAGCCATTTTTACAGGAATTGAGTGATTTTCTCAATTTTTCGTGTGTTAGTCCATGAATATTTTGATGATATGGCTTCATGATGATTTTTTTGTAAAACCTTTATGGAACCCTCCGTAGGGAGTTGGGGAACAATACATGAAGCCTCACCATTTTTTGTACATATTTTGGGCATTTAGGAGACATTTTACATAAATTAGGCGATTTTCTCAGTTTTTCATGTGTGTTAGCCCTTGAATATTTTGGTGATGTCTTCTGGTTGATTTTTTTTTTGCAAACCCTTTACGGAACCCTCTGTAAGGAGTTGGGGTAGCAGTATGTGAAGCCTCGCCACTTTTTTGCACATATTTTTGGCATTTAGTAGCCATTTTACAGGAATTATGCGATTTTCTCAATTTTTCGTGTGTGTTATTCCACGAATGTTTTGGTGATATGGCTTCCTGACGATCAAAACCTTGCAGAACCCTTCGTAGGGAGATGGGGAGCATTACGTGAAGCCTCACTATTTATTACACGTATTTTGGGCATTCAAGAGCCATTTTATAGGAATTAGGTGATTTCTCAGTTTTTCGTATTTGTTAGGTCATGAATATTTTTGTGATATGACTTACAGACGATTTTTTGCAAAATATCTACAGAATCCTCCGTAG
This sequence comes from Solanum acaule, assembly GCA_036250505.1. NCBI lineage: Eukaryota > Viridiplantae > Streptophyta > Magnoliopsida > Solanales > Solanaceae > Solanum > Solanum acaule. The sequence continues at coordinate 2,814 of JAJOOR010017742.1, forward strand.
GGAATTGGGGTAGTAGAATGCGAAACCTCACCATTTTTTGCTCATATTTGAGTATTAATAATTATTTTATAGGAATTAGGCGATTTTAAACTCATTCTTTAGCTAATAAGTTGAAGGTAAGGTGGCCATTTTTGTAGAATCGATATATCCATATTACATAGGCATATGGCATATAAATAAAGTTAAATTGTAGTAAATTTGTCAATTACACCCCACCCCTCCTTAAACTATACTGGAATATTACTCAGAATTTTGATGTTGTACTTCATTATAGTTTGAGATTTGAGGGATAATGAGATCTGATCGATTTTGATACATTTATCGAGAATAAATTAAATAAGATATTTTAACATATTTTTGGTCTAGTGTAAGTGTGTGTATGCACATTATATATTTTAACTTTATCAAAGTGAAGGATAAATAACATATGTAAAAAAAAAAGTTTAGGGATGATAGAATCCTCACATAGTATAGGGTGGTATATAATATGAAAAAAATGAATTCTAAAGTAAGACTCTCGCATAATTTAAATTTGTAATTGACAAATTAATTAAAACGAAAGGTATATATTGCATCTTGAAATATATAGTGATTGGATAATGTGAAAAGGGAAGTTCTAGCTAGCTAGAAATTTGTGTCCCAAAAGCCTCTTTTAGAAATATACAACATTGTATGCCTATACTAAGTGGTAAACGAACATTTAGCATCCTAGTGGCCGGTTGTCAAGTATATTCTCACGCCCGTTACAAATAAAGATATTTTAGAGGCAATACGTTGATGTCGGGTATTTTAAAGTCAAAAGGTCAACAAGAGATATTTTAAAACTGAATTTGATAATTTAAGAATATTTTAAACCTTTTTTCATACAAAATAAATTAATTTTAAAAATTTGACTAAATAGACTATAAATAAATGAAAGGTTACTTGTGACTTTTCCCTAGCAAATGAGTATAGTACTTACTACTTAGCAGTATCAATGTGATAATTGCTCTAATTGAAAATCACCCAAATTTATTTGTTTAATTAGTATTCTAAACTGTCTTAACCACCAAACTATCATTGATAAATAATAGGGAAAAAAATGTATTTTTCATGACAAGCAGTTTCAATTAATTGTCATAATTCGATTTTGATTAAGAGTACTTTTGGATTGGTAAATATTTATTTGTATTTGTTGTTCACTTTAAATCGTGTAAATATACCAAATTTTAGATTATTTTATTTTCTAATTTCCCAAAGAAAGCACTGCTCTATCTCAAAATACTTGTCGTTTTAACTAAGTCATATTTCATACCTTGTTGGATCATGTGATATATACAAATATGTCATCTAGATCTATAACTAGCATGTATCCCTTAAGTTTTCATGTTCATAAATTTATGTGAGGGCTCATGGTGATAAGTTTGTAGTTCTAGTATCATAACTTACAATCATGAAATATTATGTCATTGTTCATAATCAATAGAGACATATCATAGTTTTATAATATTTATATTCTTAGGTAGGTTTCCTGGTTCAAAATCATAAGGTTCTTATCAACAAAAAAACATTCCTTTTTCATGTTGTTTGCAATTTCATAGAAGTTTATGAGAAGGAATTAACTTAGTGTATGAAGATGAGAGGAGATATTTTGAGCGACTAATGGTGAAACATTACGGTTATACTTATACGGTATCATATTGTATTATTTTAATGAATATAATATTTGCATTGAATATATCATTTCTTGTTATTACATATATAATGTTACATATTAACAATTTGAAAGATAAACTTACAAACAAAATAGAGTACAAGATAGAGCTATTATAAAAATGTAGAATAAAATAATAAGATTATAAAATAATAATTAAAAAAAAGAAGTAATGAAACAATTATCACATTAAATCGGTCATTATACAAAACTAGACTTTCAATAGTTATTCAACGTTGAATTTAATGATACGATACATTAAAATTTTAAATTACAAATTAACATAAATATTGTATTCAAACTAATAACTCAGCACATAACAATAGATAACAATCATTTAAACAAGCTGTCAAAAAACGTGTAAATGAGAAATACGACAAATATTTTAAAGTTGCTAAGAAACGTGTAATTGAGAAACACGACAAATAAATGAAACAGAAGAAGTGCCACCCCTCAATCTCTCTCCACCTTAAGTCCCTATAAAAGGGCACTATTACTATTCACAGTCTTTCATTACATTCTTATTTATTTCCATTTTTTCCCTTTTATTTCTATTAAAAATTCATCATTTTGATTTGATAAATCTCCCCTTTATACCATGAAATTTATATTCATTTCTCTTTATTTGCATTGTCTTTTTTAAACAAGAAAAAATTACTTACATTAAATACATTTATATTCATAAGGGGACTTATTTTTTAGTATATAAAGATACACTCTTTAAGGCATTTTCAATGGCACCAACTATGGATTTTGTAATTTCTGGCCTTTTTTGTGCTGAATATAACAAAAGCATGCTTGAGAATGTGTATGATGATATTCATACATTGTTTCATGGGGATCATCAGAACAATCAGCAAACTATGTCATTTCAGAGTGATGATTGTGTGGCTTTGATGATTAAAAAAGAATGTGAATATATGTGTTGTGATGATTATCTTGAAAAGTTGAAAAATGGGGATTTTGATTTGGGGGAAAGAGAGCAAATTCTTAATTGGATTTGCCAGGTTGGTTGGTTATAATTTAGATTCTTGATGTGCTTAGTGGAAATTTTCTTGATTAGTACTTGTTAATCAATTTAATGTTAAGTAGATTTCACTTTAAAGTTTGATGGATTGTGATTAGTTCGAGGCCCTTCCACACCTGTATGAAGCATCTCCTCTCGCTCCTTGCTGGAGGAGCGGCATACCGGAAAAAAAAGCCCTTCCTCGGATTCGAAGAACCTGGATTTTTAGTTTATGAATTTTAAATCACAAATCATTTTTGTTTATGAAGTTTTGTCGAATCTGTTAACTTTAAGGATGGATTCGCCCGTGTGAATAATGAATCAACTTTTCAAATTACAGGGTACTTCTATTGATATAGTCAGAGGTGGAACCTAAATTTTTACTTTATGAATTTTGAATCACAAATCATTTTTGTTTATTGAGTTTTAACTCGATAACTTTTAGGCTGGCTCCGTTCATGTGAATAGTGAATCAACTTTTTCGTTACAGGGTACTTTCATTGATATAATCATAGGCAGAATCTGAATTTTTATTTTATGAATTTTAAATCATAAATAATTTTTATTTATTGAATTTTGTCGAACTCGATAAATTTTAGGTTGGTTCCGTCTGTGTGAATAGTGATTCAACTTTTTCAATTACACGTTACTTTCATATGATAGGAAGAGTCAAAACTTTTTGTTTACTAGTACTGAATCACAATCATTTTCATTTATTGGTTCTTGCAAACTCATAACTTTAAGGCTACCTCCGCCCCGTAAATAGTAGATCTAACTTTAAATTACAAGGTACTTTCATTTCTTGTTTCAAAAGGGATGTTGTGTATTGTTGTGTGTGTGGTGGGGGGCAAAGGGGGAGGGGGGGGCGGGGGTTTATATGATGATATAATTCTTGGAGTTTACTTTATATTGGAAAATCTTTTTATATGAGTTGGTAGGATCTTTTTTGTTTTTTTCCATATAAATTTTGTACCTTGAATGTATTTTTATCTTTTTCCTACTTTATTAAAATTTTAGGTGTCTTTGACTGAGTTTTTTACGTTTATTCTTGTCTTGTTCTACTTGTAAAACATAGATTTTTACAATCTAATTTGTAATTAATGTTTAATTAAGTATTGATCAATGTTAATTGTGGCTTAATTATTTGTATGCAGGTTCATTCACATTTCAAATTTGGACCATTGTGTCTATATTTGTCTGTGAACTATCTTGATAGATTTCTTTCTGTCTTTGAGTTACCTGTAAGTTAATTGATCATCAAATTTTATTAATTATAATTTCATTTGATCATCAAGTAATTTTATTAATTGTAGTTTCATTTTAATCATTAAGTTTTATTAATTTCAATATGATTTGCTTGTTTTATAGGAGGAAAGAGCATGGACAATGCAATTGTTGGCTATAGCATGTGTGTCTATTGCTGCTAAATTGGAAGAGGTTGAAGTTCCTCTATCTGAAGATTTACAGGTAAATATATACCCTCCATTTTAATTTATATGTCTTAGTTTAACTAAGCACGAAGTTTAAGAAAAATAGTCAAAAAATATATATATATATATTTAAGATATTAAATTAAAGAGTGTGTAACATATGAAAATATTATTAAATCTTGTGATTTTAGATATATCATGTGAGACTCTTTTCTGATTTATATGATGGTCTAAAATAAGTCAGATATTTTTTCTGACTATAAACTGTTATCAATATAGAAATATATCATTCTTTTGAACTATCTAAAAAGAAAAGAGTATCACATTGTGTGACGTTCTTTTTTAAAACAGACTAAAAGAAATAGTAATACACTTGAATTGTGTATAGAGGGGTCATTTTTTTTTTTTTTTGGTACTCATCTAATAATTTTTGTTAAATTTGTAATGATTATTGACAGATTGAGGGAACACAATTTGAGTTTGAAGCAAGCACCATACAAAGAATGGAGCTTGTTGTGTTGAAAACATTGAATTGGAGAATGCATGCAATTACACCATTCTCATTCATTGATTATTTTCTTAAGAAGATTAATGGTGATCAAATTGCTTCAAAATCTACAATGTTTGAAGCTACTAATCTCATAATAGGAACATTGAAAGGTAAAATTTGCATCTTGCAAAATTTTGACTATAGAAAAATGAAAATGATATATGTAATTTAAATTTTATGAGGGTGAAAATTTAATGTAGGAATTCACTTCTTGGAATTCAAGCCTTCTGAGATTGCAGCAGCTGTGGCAATCTATGTTATGGTGAAAAATAAGACAAGTGGCATTGAGAAAGCAATATCTACTTTGATTCAACAAGTACAAAAGGTTAATATGTTGTCCCTAAAAAGCTAATTCTTCAACAAAAAAATGTGTTTAGATAAATAGTCTAGTCGATCGAATTCACGGTTTACTTTTCGAGTAAGAAAAGGAAATGATGGCATTCATTCAAGTGTATCTTATAGTTTATGTTGATGATCTCATTGTTTTCGCGAGCGCATCCTTCATTTCTAAGCTTTATATATATCATATTTTTTCCATCTGAGGGTCTATTCATTCTTTTTTGGAGTGTAAAAAGCCGCGGAGCGACTCAGACATCTATCTTATTGTATTGACGCAATTGCAAGATCGGGATTTTTTCCTGTTGCTCAAGGCGGAATGCAACTTCTTGACCGACGAGCTTCAATATGAGCTTCGAGAAAAGCATGCAAAGCACACTAACCTAACATCAAATAGATGAAACTACTATACATATACACATATTATCATATGTTGGTTATTTTATTTTAAGCTATTGAGTGTGCTGCTATTTAGGTTAATACTTTAAAAAAAAACATATAGTAGTACTTTTGATTATTTACTACTATTACTTTTCAATCTTATGTCTTTCATCTTGATTAACTTTACATTTAATCAAAATGTTAAAAGATTTCTTCTTTGTCTTTGTGACTATTTTGCAGGATAAAGTAAAGAAGTGTGTTGATTTGATCAAAGAATCATCTTTGCTAAGTGATTTTGGTGCCTCAACTCTTATGGTTCCTCCAAGTCCAACCGGTGTATGGGATGTTGCAAGTTCAAGTGACATGAGTGATGATGATTCAGGTCCAAGTTCCCTAGATGATGGACTAGTTACTAAAAGGACAAAGATGGATGAAATGAATGAGTGAAAGCATATGCTTGGTGTCCAGAACAGCTTGCGCACAGTTCAAGTCAAGTACTTCATGGGAGTACATTAGACTTCTTCATACCTAGAAAAAATCATTTAAAAAAAAAAGACTAAATAAAATTGCTCTTGCTTTCAAGTTTTAGAAAGGTAAATTTTGTTTTATGTTTGGGACTATATTAAACAGTAAGGGCCAAAATAGGAAGGAAAAAGTTGAGTTTTGTGCTTCATTTTGAGCTATTATCAATCAATTCATCACTTATTGTTTGAGGACTTGAGTTTTGTCTTTTTGCAAAGACTAGTCGTGTTGTGCACAAGCTCAATATATATTCATAACTTTAATTTTTTTTAAATGGTATTAGTTAAATGATTTTATAATTTATAATCTAAACTAAATTATATATTTGTGTGATAATAAATTATCTTATCAATTGTAATTTGAATAACCAATAAATATTAGAAAAACTACGTAATTAGACAAGCATTCCTACCTTATTTATTAATTTTTTCATAGTTTGAAATAATTATATATTATTTTGCTGCCAATTACACTAAAATAGGGAGAGAGACGAGCTAAATAGGAGGGAGGTGAGCGAGATACATGTGAATCACACAAGATACATATATCTGGGATGCCATGCGAATTCACTTAGATATAGTGTATCTATACCTAATTTTAACCTCATATATTTGAGATACATGTATTTGGATGCAAGATACATATATCCGAAGTCCAAAATCTGATAAAATATATTTGTAATATTACAAACTAGCATGAATCTAAGTAATTAATCCTCACACTAGAAATTTGTTTTAAGTTACGTATAAATATTGTTAAGAACAACGGCATTATTTATAATCCATGCAAATTTATTAAAATAAATTGTTCTGCCTTTGTTTCACTAAATTGGAAAAGCATATTAAAGATTGTATAATTAATCTCCTCCACTTAAAGATTAGTATATATACATAAAGAACATTGTTAATCCATTTTGTATCTTTTAATTCTACAACAATTTAAATGCTACTAGAAGTTTGTTACACGTACCTCTTTCTCAGCTAATTAATAATAATGATTTTTGTGCTCAGAGTATGAATCAAATTTGAAATTTATGAATTCGAAATATTAGTCCATTTCAATTACTGAGTTTTAATTAACAATTTATACATAGTTTGAAAGATTTTTTTAAAGACAATATATATTTTATATCAAAACTATTGAATTTTACCAAATCCACTTCCTACACTTTTGCGCTGCTCTCAAGTCTCAAGTGTTCTTTAAGGTTCGATATGGCAAAGTACAAGGGTGGAGCTACGTTGGCAACATTTGAAACCCTTCGTTAAAAAATAATATTATATATATATATATATATATATATATATATGGTCATTTATTTTCATTATTAATGATTTATTTTTCCTTCCTTCTTCTTTATGATCAATCAGCCATTAAAGTTTCAAAACTTATTAAAAATTTGACATACCGCAGACGTAAATTATTTTAAGAGAATTATATATCAAAAGACTCGAAACATCAAGAGGATTTCATATCTAAAATTTGAGACTATTTAAAGGTAATTTTAAGTTGATTAAGTTTGAATAGTCAGTATACACTTCAGGTATATAGTTAAGTTATATTCAGCTCTTTGAGTGTATCATAATGTACAGTCAGTGTATAGCTCATGTATATGTAAGCTATATTGTATTGTCAATGTATGACTTTTGATAAGCTATATTGCATAGTTAGTGTATATTTGCAATGACATTTGACCATTTTTTTATGTAAATAAAAATATGGCTATATTTATTATAAACTAATTACTTTATTAAGTATATTTGAAACTATCCTTATTAAATACCTAGCAAATTAGCATTTTGTTGATATATACCATAGAGTAGGGAAATGAATGATGATAATTAATCATGGCCCATTCATAGCTCATGTCATTGCAAAAGGTTCTTAAACTCAAGAAGCATATTGATAGTCCTTGTTCTACAGGCCAGACCAGTTGTTCAAAATAAGGTTTGGGCCATAAATGTACATATTGTTTGGTCCAAAGAACATTTCCATATCTTTGATATACATATAGACATCTTAATTTAACCAACAAGAAGGGATGGACAAAAGGCAATAAGGTGAAGAGTTAACCGCATAGAGCGGTCAAGTCACTCAACTAATAAAAATTATGTAGCAAAGTCATTTTATCTTTGTGTGAAACCTCACTTTCGATCAAGACATGAATGTGCAGCCCTAGCGCGCGCTCTCTCTCTCTATCTATCTATTTGTCGATGCCTTTTTTTTCTATGGAAAAGTAACAAAGGAAATATAGTATTAGGAATTGAGTTTAATGGGTTAGACGGATAGGTATAATATTAGGTTGGGTATAATCCTAATAGTTATAGTGAGAGCAAATTTTAATAGTGATAAAAATATATTCATGTAGGTGTCACGTACGACAACTAGAGTGGAGACATATAACTTAACAGTTCAAAAGCAAATATGAGCCCTAAATTTGACGATAAGGGAAAGTACATCAAAAAAGTATGATAAGAAATAAATATAACCCTTTTTGAGAGTACATAAGCAAATATGACCCTTTTCAATAAAAATTACTATTTAGTATAGTTATCTTTTTAATTTTGATATAAGAAAGTCAATTTGTATGGTGTTTTTATACACACAAAAAGAAAACAATTCTGATCGGTTTTATGAATTTTCCTATATCCAACTTCTAATTTGACATTTATATTAGTCCACGACTTTATTAATCCAAGTACAAAATTGCCTTATCCCATTAAAAAAACTAAGATACTAGAAGTTTAGATACGATTCAATGAACTCTGTAACTTTGATTCAAATAATTATCAAAATTTTGAGTCTGACTCTAATTATTCGGAGTATTGGCAACATCATTTTAGTGATGTAAAGGGTTGACGTTTAATTTGGTTCAATAATCGAAGGGCATGCGAAGGAGATCTCTCTGTGTTGAGATTTGCACACTTACTCACCTATTGCTATCTATCATTGGAATTTGGAAAAAGTGGAGTGAAAAGAATTGACCCTTAACCATGCTCTCTTGCTTTGAATATATCGAGTTCATGTATTAATTTTTGTATAAGTTATTATAATATTTGGTAGTTAATTATGATGTAAATGATTTAGTCGTTCAGAAGAGTTTTAAATTTTGGTCATGGTTCAAAATTGAATCAAATTGAACGATACGCCTAAACTGTGATGTTCTTTTACATGTCTCTATATTTTGTCCTCCATATTATCAAATTATAAAAAAAATATTATTAAACTTAACCGCATCACTTAAATTTTTATTTACATTTAATATAAATAGTGAAAATAGGAAACAAAAATAAAATAAACACAACAACAAAACGATTGAAGAAAAAATATATTTTTTTTAAAAAAATGCGCTGTTTTCTTTTTAAAGGAAGCTCATGTAGCATGAATCATGAGTCTTACAACATACTATTTAACGTCGTCTGACATCTATCCCTTCATCTAAATATTGTCATTTTGATTTCATACTCAAATTTTATTGCCTTTTGAATATTTTGCTCATTTTTTTTTACCATTTTAGCTCTTGACTCTTAAAAAATCATGTTTGCTCAACAAAAAGCAACAATATTAGAGGAAGAGACAAAACCCAAAGGATCAAATTAACAAAATACACCGTGGATAAAATAAATATATAGTAGTATAATATAAATATAAATATATAAAATAAAAATAAAAAGTAGTGTAAACAAAAAGATAAGAAAATAAAGCACGCTCTCCACCAGTGACGGCGCGATCGAAGCTATTTTTCCGGAACAGCCGCTGTGTTGATTGACTGACTCACTACTTTTAACTTTCACATGCCAAAACCCTTCTCATGCCTCCATCTCTTCTGATTATATTCTTCCGTCTATTTTTACTTGTCTAATAATAATATTTATTAAAAATAAGTGTATGTTAAAAATTTAATTGCATATTTAATCGTCTTTTTATTTTATTGGAGAGAGATTAAGAAAGAAAAGACATACTAAACACATGATTTCTTAAAAAGCAAATGTGATATGTAAAAGTGTCCGGGGTATTATTTGTCACGCTCGTTAAGAAAATAATAAATATTTTTTGTCTCAATTTATATGACTTATTTTTTTTTAGTCACTCTCAAAAGAATGACACATTTCTATATTAAGTAACAATTTAACATTAGATGTTCATTATAATCTCAATAAAGTGATTTATAGTCACACAAATATTTATCACTTTAGATAACAAGTTTCAAAAGTATTGTTTTTTTTTTAAAAAAAATTATGTCAAGTCAAAGTAACTTATTTAAAATGAGATGGGAGAGTATAAGAGATTATTTAAATATAATAAATTTAATAATTTGAAAATAACTATAATTAATATTTAAAATTAAATAATAACTTTTTAAACTTTTAATATAATGAAGAAATAAAAGTAGACGGAGTAGTGAAACTGAATCTCCTAGCGGTTCAGTAGAGCGTGTCTGTCGTATCCTCCTAAATATTTAGTGGTAGCATGCGTGCAATCCCCAAAACCAAAGGGGGAATAAACAATGGTTTGACCTTCTGCTTTTTACCTCATCAATTTCTAACTATTTAAGATATTAATTGGTCAATATTGGTACTTAATTTTATTTAGATACTTTAATTTGGAAATTTCACGGATAGTTATTAAATTAAACTTAATTAGGGGCTTTATAGTAATAGTTTGTTAATTACGATTTGTAGCTACATATTAGATACATAAGAGAGGCGAGCGAGATTGATAGAAGGAGGAGATAAGTGAGCGAGAGAGGGTGGAGAGAGGCGAATTGTATTTGTATATCTATTGAATTGTATATGTATATCTGTTAGAATTCGTATTGTTTAACTCTAAAAAAAAATCATGACAATTAAAAGTGGACGGAGGGAGTATATGTTTGTTTATCCGCATAATTTCCCTTACTTTAATTATGATCTATTTTAATTGAACACCTACGTAGAAAAATTCAAATTTTGATTTTTAAGATTTGGTTAAGTTGAGGTAATTTTACCACTTCCTTCTCATATATGATGCACAAATAATAATGATATTAGATGATATTTTTTGGGCTTGATTGGTGGTTAAAGGTTGCCAATAATGAAGAATATAATCATAGGATATCATTAATGGTAGTTACGGGAAGATTGAAAATGATGATGAATATATCTATGGCGCGGCCTATCATGAGATTATGTTCTTAATGGTGAATTTAAATTGCTCAAATGAGTGTATTAAAATCGTCATTGGAATTATTTAAGGTTGTTAACCAAAATATGAAATTCATAAAAAATTATCATAAAAGTCTAAATATAAATCAACTAATTAGAGGTGGAAAAGGGGGCGGTCGGCCCAGCTTGACTCAAATTAACCAAGACTCCTTACAACTCGCATCAATAGCAACATTGAACAGAAAGATTCAGACAATTCTCAAAGGAGATAAAAAAAGATTCGATGAAAACCGGACCTACATGTTGCAAATCTACATGGTAACCAAAACTTTGTATCTTAGCCTACACACCCAAATTTAGAGAAAGCAATTGCATGCTAGGTCATGACACAATTTTCCTCCTTTACTACTTTCATTTCATGTTGTGTTTTATGATTTTCTCAACATGTGGAGGGGCAACTCAAACACTATATATATTGACTTATAAGTGGAAGCATATTATATATATATATATAATGACAGTACTTCATCTTCCACCAAGATATTATTGGCTTGTTATTGAACCCAATATTTTCTGTTGGGTTGACATATGCAAAAAGAAACTATTCACTTCTAAAGCACTCACATAAGTTCATATTTGTGTCACCTGATTTTTGAAATTTAGTGATTCAACTAATTCAGATTTGTTTCACATATTTAAGGTAATCTTCTTCGTAAATGTTTCCTATCAATAATTCTTAATTCTTATGACTTAAACCCCACGTCTCTGATTAACTATGAAGGAGTCTCATTCATTCCATCACACTCCTTGATCTCGATCGGCTTTTCTTAATTGTTACTTGCATTGCAACTCACTCTTTGTTGTTGAAAGGAAAATAAGATGAAGTCCCACAAACTTATATTATTTATACATATTCAAAACTTGAACATCACAATTACTAGGAGAACATATATGATGAGGAAGTTCATGTTTCCTTACCCTCCAAGGGAAACAAACATGCAAAAAACTAGTTCCAAAAATGATGCTCCATAACTCCTAAACTCATGAAATGTTCTCTTTCATCCAACATATATATGTGTAGATTGCATATATAATTAATTAATGTGGCATATTCATTAATTAATAAGTTCTTTAACAGTATAAGAAATGATGCATCCCATGACCTAAAGCCATAAGACATCATAATTTTATTAGTAGTTTTTTTATTAGGTTAATGGGATAAATCAAAACTAGGTAATTAGTTAGGACCAAATAAGAAGGTTACCACTTACCACTTTGTATTAATGGAAATCCCACACCCCTACTTTTTTTTATTGATAAAAAAATACAAAATATGTTCAGTACTAGAAATAAAGATTTTTTCCACCACAAATCAATATAAAATTTATTTATATAAAATATGATTTTTTCCACGAACTAGCTTACTGAAAAAATACACAACGAAAAACATATTTTCATTGATCTTAATTTGTCAGTATAAAAATATTATTACTATTTTTCTTTTTTCGCTAATTCAATCAAAATATATAGAGAAATAGGCTAAACATTTTTTTTTGTGGTGGCCCTTTTCATGTTTAAAGGGTAATAAGAGATCTAGAGATAAAAAGTGTAAGAAGTGGGTTGAATTAGAATATAAAATATGTTATTAAGGGGTGGTGGGGTGAGTAATTAATTTGAAGCATGCAAAGGGATTCCCTCCTTTATATTCTGCACTTTTTGTATTGGGTTTGTGGGTAATAATAGAAAAATATATTACTTAGTAAGTACTATATATTAAAGTTTGAAAAAAGAAATTTAGCTTTACAAGCGTGGAAATTTTCTGTTGGAAAATCCACAAACACAACCAAATGGGGTTTCATGTCCCACCAATATTCTCACTATCCCCATCTTAAAAAATAATATTTATATAATTAAATCATATAATTTAGCATAATTAAGTGATAAATCGATGTGTGAATGCATATTTAGTAATGATTGAATATAAATATCGAGTGTGAATAAATTTTTTGAGATCATAAAATCAAAGTTGTAAACATTAGATTGTTCAAGAAAAAGATAATATTTAAATTCTCAAGAAATTGTATTATATCATTCTCATATTTAAGAAATCATTTTTAAAGTATAATTTGAGGTGAGTCTGAAATTTGAATTTTCATAATCCATTTATATAGAAATATGAATTCCCCAAAGGATTTTTTTTTTTGACATAATGATTAATATTGATGAAATTTATTAGTCAATTAATCATGAACCCCAAAGCAATAATTTTGCATAGGAAAAACCCTGATCACATTTTATAAGTTATGTATTTGAGTTGATAAAATTAACTATATGATCATGACATAAGGATTGGACATAAGTGCCCCATGTGTGCCTCCTTTTTTCAAATATAAAAATAAAATCTATAGTGCAACTTTTTTTTTTCTTTTGCTTTAAAAGTATTACATTTATTTATAGTGCATCTTTTGGAAATGCTATAAAAATGATTTAGTGGTTAGCCTGAAATAAAACCAATCAGATATATATTCATATAAAAGTTAATAAAAATCATTAGAGATACTAATATATAATGATAAAAATAGTTGAATCACGTTGTAGCAAGAAAAATATATAATAATAATAATAATAATGAAAAAATCATATCATTTTTTATGGAATTTTCAAAGTTGGAGTTGTGTTTGATCATACTTTTAGTAATAAATATTTAGAATTTGAATTTATTTTAAAAAAAATATATGAAAGATGATTTAAACATGAAATATAATGTAAATGTGTTTATTTTAATTTAAATATAAAATCCAGAATACATTTGAAAATGAAAATTTTATAAAAGTGAAAAAAGAATTTTGAGTGTTTTCAAATTCCAAATAAAACCTTAAATTGTTTATCGAATTTATTGACCAAACGTTGATAAATTTCAAATAAAGTAAAAAATTATCTAAGATAGAATTAGTATATTTTTATATTTCTTTGTGGGTGGGTGTAGTACTGCTGAAAACATCAAGGACCTCCAAAAAAATTGTCTCACTTCCAATAAAGTGTTAATTACTGTAATTAATATCTATTAATCTTGAGTTAATTACTCTTTGACACGTATCAAATGGAACAATAAATTTATACTTATTATTAAGAGTAAAATTAAAAAAAATATTTTTCAATACAGATGGAAGAAGTATGGAGTAGAATCTTGATTATTGTACGAAAAAAGATAATTAAAGCAAGTATGGAGGATGATTAAATTAGAGATTAATTAATTAAGACGTGCTTAGAGGAATCCTTTTGCTTTTTACATTGCTATAATTATGTATTACTACATTTAATTAAAAAAAATTAGTGTAGTGATGGATGGTTTAAGTATTATATATTGCCACCAAAAGTGAAATAATCTTGATTTATATTGTTCCCTCCACTCCAAACATCATGCATTTAATTTATCAAAGCATCTTCTATTATTATCCAAAGTTTAAATTTAATTATGGTTTATAAATTAATTAATGTCTGCCTTGGATCTTTTCATCTGTACAAAAGATTTGTTTTCAGGTGATCAAATGATGGTCTCTAGGGTTATTTATATGTTTATAGTACATTCACTTTCATTTCTTTAACTAATTAATAATTAACTACTTATTGTTTATTTTATACTTATTTCTTTGTCTTCCTCTTTTTTTCTTTCTTTTAAGTATCCATATTTAAAGAGTACTGCCACGATTAATTCAATTCATAACATTATAAGTTCACTAATGAATAAATACTCCTAATACTTAGTGTCGAAATCAGAATTTTCACAAAAATATTCAAAATTTAACATATATATATATACAAAATGATTTTTTAATCTACATATATCTAATTTATATATAATAGTTTTTCGCTCTTAATAAAATCTCTGACTACGCGATAAAATACAATGTCATTTAATTAGATGGGGTATTCCATGTATGTCACATATAACCTAACAAATATCTAATTTAGGTATTATTAGAGCAATAGTCAAAGAAGGGAACAGTTGAGAATTTGACTGTCGTTTTCGAATATTCACCTGCTTTAATATTTATGTTCTTAATAGATATATGATTAAATCAAGAAAATAAAATTGTATAGTTTATTTAGTTATATATACACGAAAAGATATCCAATAGCAGGAATATATTCTCTTCACATGCATATTAAATTAAAGGGAAAATTGGTGAATACATTGTTTAATTTTGTGATTTAGAATGAATATATTACTCATTGATAAAGTAGTACATTTATTCTTCATAGTTTAACAAATTGTGCATATTTATCATTTTTATTAACCGACCTATATTTACTGAATTAAAAAAAGAGAGGTTAAATCTGTTTTTTCTTTAATTCAAACAATATCATGTGACTTTTAAAAAATTATCTCACTCATTCTTTTTATCCCTTCAAACCAGACCTAGACTCGACTCAAATGAAAATAATACAATTCCTCTTCTACTCGGTCATAAAATAAATTTGGATCGGATTTGAATATAATAGAGATTCCAATTTTCTTTTTTGTTTGGACGGGTCTGGAGGTGTAAAGAAAATGACTAGGGTGATTTTTTTTAAAGCCACGTGACATTCTAAATTTTAAAAAAAATGTGTTTTAGGTTATATTTTATAATTCAGTGTCTTTACGAAAAAGGTAATTATGCACTATTTCTTAGACTACAAGAGAATGTATGTATCATTTATAAAACAATGAAAGTATGTACCACTTTTTTAGCGATGTGTATATATTCACTCTAAATCACAAACTTGAGGGATATATTTGACTCTTTTCGCTTATACGATACCACTAAGCAAGTGACAAAATATATATATACATGCAGAATCACCTTTTGAGTTTCTTGGTTTTAAATTCTAAAAGGGGACAATCTAGCTAAGTATATTGTTTAGACATATTAAATGAATTTTTCAAATATTGGTTTTAGAATTCAGCATTATTAGGACAACTTCTTGATTTTATTTTTAAAAAACTTTGCACTATGAAGTGGATGATTTTAATGCCAACTACCATGATTGTGAAATATCTTTGGTAATAATAAAATCTATATTTAGCAGGTCTAAGGTTTATAGTGAAAGTTACAATAGTGTATGTATGGGCATGACTGGCCAAAGTGCAATAGTTAATATTTTGCATGCTATAATCATGTAGTATTTCACTACTGTGTATTATTATTATTATTATTATTATTATTATTTATAGTAAAGTAAAAGAAAAAGTGATTCAAGGTTGAAGAGTAAAGTAGTCATAGTAGTAATGTTTGATTAAACATTTCTTGCAAAGTGTGTGGAATAAAGCTGTTCTTTTCTTTTTTAATGATGAAAAAGTTTTATTGTACTACTATTTGTTATTTCACCATTTTCTTTGTTCTTTGTTCTTGTTG
>JAJOOR010017743.1:0-16952 GCA_036250505.1 Solanum acaule
AGTAGCATATATATAAAAGCTAGAGAGTTATATAATACATATAAATCTATGGAAAAAAATATTCCAATAGTTGAACCTCCATCTTGTAAACCTAGAAGCGATGATACGGATGATTGGATGGATGATTATCTTGAGCTTGAATCATCTACTAATAATGATTTTGATTTATATTTCAATCAGGCATGGGAAAAGATTAGGCATGAAGAAGGACAACTTCAAGCTCCAATATTAGTATGGTGGAAGAATCGTGAAAATCAATTTCCGACCCTTGCTAGGATTGTTCGAGATGTGCTAGCGATTCAAGCATCATCAATCTCTTCGGAGCAAGCCTTTAGTGCGGCGAGATTTATGATTGGAGATCATCGATATTCATTAGCAAAGGATAGTTTGGAAATATCGGTGTTGTTTCGAGATTGGGTCAATGCCGAAAGAAGAAATACCAGACTACCACAATTAAATAGACAAATAGAAGACGAAATAGATGAAATATTTGATGATAATAGTGATGATGGCATGGAAGCAATGGAAGAAGAATGACAAATACAAGTTCCAAAAACTATTTCTTTTGAAATGATACAAAAGTTACGAAAAGATTTTAAAAAAAGTTTCAATTGTTAGTACAATAATTAATATTCATTACCTAGATTATATACTCTTTGTCTCTTTTTAATATTTGTATTGTACAATTTATTTATTTGAATAAATATACGGCTATTCGCCTTGATTTTCTTTTAAAATAGTCTCTTATATTTACCAATCATTTTAGAAATTTAATTTTCAACTATTTTAATATTAGTTTAAACTTTAATATAAAATTGAATTTTAAGGTTTAAACTTTAAATTCAATATAAACTTTAAACTTTAAAGTCAATTTTAAACTTTAAATTCAATATAAACTTTACAATTTAAAGTCAATTTTAAACTTTAAATTCAATATAAACTTTACAATTTAAAGTCAATTTTAAACTTTAAACTTTAAAGTTTAAACTTAAATTCAATTGAAACTTTAAATTAACTTTAAAGTTTAAAGTTTTAAATTGAAGTTTTTTAATAATATAATTTTATTAATTAATAATATAATATTATATAATGATTAAAGTTAATAAAAAAATAAAAAAAAATTACCAGTACACAATGATCCGGTAAGAACCGATTCCGGTCCGGTCCAAACCGGTTCCAATCCGGTAACTAAGGGACTAGACGGAACCTTTGGAAATTCTCGGTAAAACCGGTTCCAGTAAGACCCGGTTCCGGTAACGAAATCCGATAACAAAGACCGATTCCGGTAAAACCGATCCTATTGATCTGGTCCTGTCCGTTTGTCAGCCTTAGTGTGGAATAACTTTGCCAAGCTAGTTGGCGAAGTACTTATCCTGTTAGGCCAATCGTTGATGGTGATGTACAACTGATACAAGGACCCAGAAAAAGGGAGAGCAAGGGATCTTTCGGCGAGTCGCCGAATACATTTTGCGAATTAAACTGACCGCTGAAAGTCACAGATTGATCAACACATAAAGTATTCAGTTAAAGGCGGAATGGGGACGTTAGGCGAACTGCCGAGCAATTCGGCGAATTTTTGTTCATCTCACCAATCAGCTCAACGTGTCTACTGTCAACCCATCCTTTCAAATTTCACCCCGCGACCCCAGACAGTGCAATTTATGCTTAAATAACTCGATTTCAATGAAAACCCAAAGAACCTTTTATTCCCACCGCTTAACAGTTCACTTCAACGAAAAGCTAAGTGGTAGTCCTTCAAATCATGTAGAAAATATCAAGTCGCCGAATCTCTTTGGCGAGCCAGATCGGGCTCGCCGAAAGGATTGGCTTCAAAAATTTCCAGAAAAATGGCAGGTCGGCGATGGGAAGGGCTTTTCGACGAGCAAAGATTATCCCACCGAAAGTTACAGTGCATTTTAAGGGTTAGGGGCGCAGAAAGGGCGATCAAGAAGGACTTTCGACAAGTCGCCGAGTGCACTCGGCGAACTCAGGCATATCGCCAAAAGTTAAAGAACCCAAACTCAAGATTTTTATGAAATTAAAGGCGATCAAATGGGATTCGGAAAACCGCTAAGTAGTTCGGCGAGCTCTACCCAGCTCGCCAAACTGCCTAACGTACCTACTTTCAGCCCCGACCTCCAAATTCAACCCCGCTGCCCCTAAGCACAAAATCAAAACATGCAATCATTACATTAAACCTAGACCCATTCCCCCGAGATACTCAAACTTCTCCCAGTTTGGCCAAATTTGGTCATTTGACAACTTTAGCCCTTAAGACTGACATCAACCGCTCCATCATTGGGAAAAGTACGTCATTTGGCACAAATGCAGGTTACGTAGACTTCACCCAACTAGACCCAACAACAACACAACACAACCAAACAAGATTTTGATCAATTTTAAGCACGACATTTTGAGAAATTAACAATTAATCAATTTAGGCAAGATATTCGAATTAAAGTAGGCATACATGCACATAAGCACAATAACAATGAAATCGGAGAGGCCCAGCACACTTCACTAAGATAAGATCAATTGCAAATGAGTGAAATCGCTAAATACGGGTTCGAGGTTCGGACAACCAACCTTTAATGCCAAATAAATCAGTTGAAATGCTAGGCGGCAAAGAATCCAACTTCGAACACACAATCAATGACTAAGAGGTACTAAAAACATGAAAATAATAGAAAAATAAAGTGCACTGTGAGTTTGGAAAGTTGAAAAGCGAAGGACTGTGAAAGATTTTCAACTTTTGACCTTCCAACCAGTTCTCACCCATTCGGCGACATTAATTTTACTCACTGACCCACTCGGCGACACGCCAAGTGGGCACTTACGTCGTTAAGTTTTACAGGACCTCCAGTTAATGTGGGGGTCCAAACAGTGGATTAAATCGAGATCGCCAACTTGTACGGCGACACGCCAATATGCTCTTGGGCTCGCCGAGTTTAACAAACTCCCATTTCAAAATTGCTTGAGTCCAACGGCAGTCTAGGTCGGGCTCGCCAACCTATTCGGCGAGTCGCTGACTAGATTTTTGACTCGCCAATTACCACTTTTCAATCACAATCCACACTTTAACCTGCACAATCAACACACGATTATTTCACACCAAAAAAGAAAGCAAAGTAAACTTGGGGTGCCTCCCAAGCAACGCCTTAGTTAATGTCGTGGTACGACGCAAGTCCTCACTCAAACTTCATTCTTGGGGTTGGTCATAGTATCACTAGGCGACCCCCCTTGTTATATCGGGTTTAAATGAGACGAGATATGACTCATCTGGGTCTCCAACTGTTTGATAGAGACGGAATGGGAGGTCACCGTCTGGCTAAGGGTCGACACATCTTCCTTCATCTCTTTCAAAATTTTGTCAGACCCCTCAACCCTGTTGAGAATACGAGACATCATATCTTCAAACCGACCACCCTTAGAATCCTTTTGCTTTTGACGCTCGTGGGGAGGAATGTACTTGTCCTTCTCCCCCTCCCCTTCCTTCCAAGTGGGGTTATGATCCCTCCACTCTCTATCACGATCTCTCCAACCTTTATCCCAGTTCCAACCTTGGTTACCACCCTACCTCGGGTAGTTTGCACGATAACCACATCCTTGGTTGGCTAGGAAATTCACCTTTTCATTATACAATGCTTCAAACTTGGCCTTATCGAGATTAACACACCCGACACCCGTGATGCTTAGTGTGACCAACGACACTATCCTACGGTATGAGTGTCTACGATCGTCGATAGTATAGTAACCCAACTAAAGGTTTGGGTCGTTTCCCAAGGGAATGGTTTTGAGAATTGATAGAAAAATAAAATTAAGCTCTAACTAGTCGTAGCTAAAGACATTAACGAACAAAAATATGGTAAATTAAAGGGGGTGATACGAAAGTGTCAAATATAAATTTGAGGGTTTTGTCACAATTAGTAAAAGTAGCAAAAATTAACAAGAAAATCAAGTATAGGAAAACGTTCTTAGGGTGTGACCGCAATACAAGTTGAGATAAGTAGTTGGGTACATGCTTTTGAAAGGAAATTTGTAAGATAATAGTGACAAGGCTAAGATTTAAATGGAAATAAGTTCCCTCTCGGGCAATTTACCCCGTTTCAAATGCGTTTCTCTCGGACACCCATTTGCCACTTGAAGTCCAGCCTATGCTTTTCCGCACTCACTCTCTCGAGCAGAGTGTTAGGAAATGGGACTAGGGCTCACCCTCTCGGGCTGAACCGTATGTCGACCTACTCCTTAGGCCATCAGTTTAGTGGTCTTGGTTTAGCGACCTCCCTCTCGGGCAAGCCGAAAACAGATGGGTGACTTTGTATTTGCAACTACAAACCCTTTATATTAAACCACAACCACTAGGTTAAATCACCATTAAACGATATCTAACCTATTAGCAAGAAAGACCCAACAATAATATAAACACATATTTGCTAAATCACACCCCAAGAATGGGGGTTTTTAGCCACACATCAAGAAATAACAAAATACACCTAAAATGATAGTAAAATCAAATGGGTATATGAAATTAAACCTTGATTTAAGCCAAGAAAGAAGAATGGAGAAGACCCACTTCCAACTTGGGGAAGATGGAATCCTTCTTTCTTCAAGTCTCCCAAAAACCCTCTCAAAACTTGAGAAAAAAATAATCAAAAAGTACTATTCTATTATGGGAATTAAAATAAAAGTTCGACTCTCTAAAATTAATGATAAGTTCGATATTTATAGACTTCATAAAATAGCGCTGGCAGATCTTTCAGCGAAGTTAGTCGATGCTGCCGAATGACTCGGCGACTCCCCCTTCTTCTGTTTCATCGTCGTTTCATGCTTGCCTTCAACATCTTCACGTTCTGGACCATTGGGCGGTATAGTACTACATCGCGAAACTATTTGGCGAAGTGCCGACTGCTCCTTTCATCGCCGTTTTTATCCACTTCCTTTAGGGCTTCGCATACTGGAACAAAGGGCGGAGTCTGTCCATGCTTTCAATAAAACTTCCAATACCTGAAACTTAATAGTTTTCATTAGATATTGAGACAAAATAAGCATTCGAGGACACTATTACTATCAAAATAAAGCCCTGAATGAGTCCAATTTGTGGACTCATCAACACCCCCAACTTAAACTTTTGCTTGTCCTCAAGCAAACTCAAGTTCAGCCGTTCAAAAAGGGTGTCTCAAACAGTGCTACACAAGACTCAATCATGAACATACACAACAAGAGTCAAATTACTTATGCAATGATCAACTGTGCACTCAAAGATTCAAGTTGTGATACACCATTACCAGAGATTCTCATGCTCGCAATAATTTCTACTTGTGCGAGTTCAAGCTCGACAAAAAGTATATAAATGCCCTCACATGAAGAATGATTTCATATTCACACCCAGAGGTCAATCAACTCAAGATCAGGAATCAGATGCAACGCTCACATTCAAAAAGAGGAACACAATGAATGCTTTCACCCATAGGTTTGCCCTTATTTTCCAATCGACTTTTGATTCGGCTTACTCAAGATCAAAAAGGTCTTTCTAAGGCTTGTAATGGGGATGAGTGCAAAGGTATGGTCATTTAGGTTCAATGGCTCCTTCCTCGTGGGATGTGGTATTCTCAAGGCATTCCCTTCTCCTCCTTTATCAATTCTTTTTCTAATGCTTCTAAGTCACCTGTTTATTCACCTTCATGTCTTGCTTGGAAACCCGGTTTCCTTCGTACCTTATTCCACAGTTTTTTTTTTTTTGGAAATTGAAGGGGTTTCCACTTATGCAATCCCATGTGTTAGGGGGGAATTTTTCTTGCATTTCTTGACTTCTCCTTTTCCTTTTTACCGCACCCCCAACTTAGGATTTTGGCCTAAGTTGGCTATCTACTAAATCACAAATTAAGAGGATTGTAGGTGGTGGCTCAAGTAAGGTCTAGGGTTCATCAAGGCTCTTCCAAAGAAAGGTAAGGCTCAAAGGGAGTTCAAAAGAGTTTCACATGCTCACGGGTAGGCCACAAAAGAGGTATATGTCAAATTTGGCTCACACTCTTTAAAGTTGCCTAAGATCATTTCAATATGACACCTTTCTAAATCAATCAGACTAACAGGGTAAATTCTAGGTTTATTCATGCATGGTTAAAAGCAAGCTAATCACACAAGGCATCGACACTTAAGTGAAACAAGACTACACACTTTCGCTAGTGTCCAACGGTCATTACAAGAGAATCAATTCGATAAATGGCTAATCACAACGAGATGCAAAGAGTTCACATATTGTCTATCCAACTTCATTTGGCCTCGTCATAGCCATACATTCATGTTCGTTCAATTGAGAGCACTATTCAAGTCATCGGTATTGATCGAAACCGAGACTCAATTTTTTGCAAAAAAATAGCCACATTAAACTCACGAGGGGTGGCAAAAATGTGCGAAAAATTCAAAAAATTTCGAAAGGGTCAAAATCATTTTGCAATTAAAAGTAAACGGAGCCACAAGCTCAAACATCCACAGAAAAGCAGTTGTTAACACAATTATAAACAGACAACCCAAATGTATTCAAAACACGAATATCTGAAACAAGCAAAACAAGGTGGGCCTCACCCCAGCACAAATAAGATCATTTGTCCACAAATGCAAGTAATAAGAATCCAAAAGTAGAAAATATAATAAGATAGAGCGGGAGGTAAAGAGGTGATCCTAGCTAATTGGTCGCTTCATCTGTCTGTGCATCAATACCCAGATTATTGTTTGCCTCTGCCTTGGCCTCTACAGCAAGATTAGCTGCAATCATCTAATCTATCTCCTGAGCTGCTCCGAAGGCCCGTATTGCATTAACAAAACTTCGAGCCATGAAGGCACATTAGGGTCGATGGGAATTCGTCTCTTTGCTCTAGCTTCATTGGTATATTTCCTTTGTCTAGCTAGATCTGTGCTCTTTTCATCTTTCTTGGACTCTCGTGCTCTTATGTTCTTGGTTGGATCATTTCTCCCTGCGACTTTTGATCTAGCCATTACTGCAAGGACTTCGAGGATAAGTTAGATAGCACTTCAAACAGGAGAGAAAGGGTGTTTCTGGGTGCGGAATTGCTTTGCCAAGCTAGTTGGGGAAGTACTTATCCTGTTAGGCCAATCGTTGAAAGTGATGTACAACTGATACAAGAGCACAGACAAAGGGTGAGCAAGGGATCTTTCGGCGAGTCGCCGAATACATTTTGCGAATTAAACTGACCACCGAAAGTCATAGATTGATCAATACATAAAGTATTCAGTTAAAGGCGAAATGGGGACGTTAGGCGAACTGCCGAGCATTTCGGCGAATTTATGTTCATCTCGCCGATCAGCTCAACGTGTCTAGTGTCAACCCATCCTTTCAAATTTCAACCCGCAACCCCAGATAGTGCAATTTATGCTTAAATAACTTGATTTCACTAAAAACCCAAAAAACCTTCTATTCTCACCGCTTAACAGTTTACTTCAAAGCAAAGCTAAGTGGTAGTCCTTCAAATCATGTAGAAAATATCAAGTCTTAATCGATAATAAAAACAATCCTAGTGACTCAGAGACTCAATAGAGATTTTCTATTGTCAGTGATTATGCAAATGAGTAAAATGTGTGATCAAATAACTGAGGAGTTTGATTACCAACCTTTGATGCTGGATTAGATAGTCTCGGCTTGCTAGGCAGCAATGTGATCCTAATCCGAGCACAATTTTGACACGTAAAATTCTCTAAAAGTGCGAGAAATATAACTGTTAAAGTGTGAGTGTGAGTTTGTGAAAAGGGACAAAGTGAAAGAAAATGAATGAAATGGAACTTTCAAACATGTGGTTTGTCCAGTTTCTTCTCATTCGGCGATGTTAGTCGATCTCGCTTAATCATTCGGCGAAACTGCGAATATCTAATGTCCTCACCGAATATAACAGAGATTTATGTTTAGGTGAGCAATGCATTGGCGGTCTTTATCGAGATTGCCAATTGGATTGGCGATGCGCCGACAAAATTCATACTCTGCCGAGTTTTACAGACTCAACCTTTAAGATGTATTGCGTCAAATGGTGCTCCGAACTCGTCGGCGATCCGCTAAACTAAACTGTTGCTCGCCTCCATACATTTGTTCAAGCACTTTCCTTACTCAATCTGTACAAATAGCACTCTATTATTTTATCAAGATAACAACAAGAACAACAAAAAAATGAGTAAATAGTTTTGGGTTGCCTCCCAAACAGCGCCTTAGTTAACGTCGCGGCACGACGCAAGTTAACCTTTAGAATTCACTCTTTAGGTTAGCCATAGTGTCACCAGGAAAACCCCCTTGTTGTCTCGGATTGAGATGAAACGAGATATGACCCATTTGTGTCTCTAACTGTTTAATTGAAACTGAATGAGAGGTGACAGTCTGGCTGAGGGTAGACACGTCTTCTTTCATACCTTTTAGCATTATGTCTGAACGTTCAACTTTGTTTAGGATACGCGAGAGCATATCCTCAGACCTACCACCTTCCGAATCATTGGGCTTCTGACGCTCGTGGGAAGGCACATATATATCCTTCTCCCCATCCTTCCAATTTGGATTACGGTCCCTCCATTCACGATCTCGATCCTTCCAGCCTTCGTCTCTAACCCATCCTTGATTACCACCCTGCCTTGGGTAGTTTGAACGGTTGCCCCCGCCTTGGTTAGCTAGGAAATTTACTTCCTCGTCATACATGGCTTCAAACTTCATCTCCTCAGTATTCGTACCCCCGACGCCCACAGCATTAACACCACAGACACCAGCCCCCATGACATTTTTAGATAAAATGTCAAGCTGCGTCATGATCTTAGCCATGGTTTGGTCTCTCTCATTATCTTTTTCAACTTGCTCCTTAGATAGCTGAAATGTGACCGGTGAGACCTAGTCTTCGCGAGTGTACCACGCCCTGTTGATGGTTGTCATCCCATCGAGACGTTGAGTTGCTTCTGTGTATGGTTGCTGCATTAAGCCTCCGGGCAAGAGTTGGTCAGCTATACCTTTGTTCACCGAATCTAGACTCCGATAAAAGTATTGAAGGAGCACATTATCAGGTAGACCATGGGTCGGGTATTGTAGCACCAATTTCATAAATCGGAGCCAAGTTTCGTGAAGAGGCTCTCCATTCAGACGCTTGAATCATTGGATGTTATCCCAAATAGTCATCATTTTCGAGGGAGGGGAAAATTGCACATTAAATGCGATGACCAGTTCCTCCCATGAAGTGATTGAATTTCGCGGTAATTCAGCTAGCCACTTGCAAGCTTCCCCCATCAATGAGAAAGGGAATAGTCTTAATTGAATTGATTGCTAAGAGATGTTCTTAAACGAGAAAGGTCAACACACATCCACAAAGTTTCGAAGATGCTCATGTGGGTCCTCATGAGCCAATCCACTGAAAAGTCATTTTAGTTGCAAAAGTTGCAACATGGTGCTTGTTATGTGGAACACCGCATTTCCCTCTGTTGGAGGTAGACGGATGGCTCCGACACCTCTCATGAGATGTGTATCATTGATGTTGGGCTCTTGGACATCGTTGAGGTTACCAATGTCATCCTGATGGCCCACTTGGCTCCCGTTACTACCGTTAACACTCATGCTTTCTGAAATGTTTACACAATCAACAGAACAAAACTAAAAATTAAATTAGTGAACTACAACTAAGAAGAACAAAAATTCTACTAATCTAAAAATTCTCAAATAACACCACTCCCCGGAAGCGGCACCATTTTGATGTTTATCGTGACCAACGACACTAACCTACGGTATGAGTGTCTGCGATCGTCGATAGTATAGTAACCCAACTAAAGGTTGGGGTCATGTCCCAAGAGAGTGGTTTTAAGAATTGATAGAAAAATAAAATTAAGCTCTAACTAGTCATAGCTAAAGACATTAACGAACAAAAACATGGTAAATTAAAGGGGGTGACACGAAAGTGTCAAATATCAATTTGAGGGTTTTGTCACAATTAGTAAAAATAGCAAAAATTAACAAGAAAATCAAGTATGTGGAAATGTTCTTGGGGTGTGACCGCAATACAAGTTGAGATAAGTAGTTGGTTACATGCTTTTGAAAGGAAATTTGTAAGACAATAGTGACTACGCTAAGCTTTAAATGGAAATAAGTTCCCTCTCAGGCAACTTACCCCGTTTCAAATGCGTTCCTCTCGGACACCCATTTGCCGCATGAAGACCAGCTTACGCCTTTCCCCACTCACCCTCTTGAGCTGAGTGTTAGGATATGGGACTAGGGCTCACCCTCTCGGGCTGAACCTCATGTCGACCCACTCCTTAGGCCATCAGTCTAGTGGTCTTGATTTCGTGACCTCCCTCTCGGGCAAACCGAAAACACATGGGTGGCTTTGTATTTGAAACTAAAAAGCTTTTAGATTAAACCACAACCACTAGGTGAAATCACCATTAAACTACATCTAACCTATTAGCAAGCAATACCCAACAATAATATTAACACATATTTTCTAAATCACACCCCAAGAATGGGGGTTGTTAGCCACACATCAAGAAATAACAAAATACACCTAAAATGATAGTAAAATCAAATAGGTATAAGAAATTAAACCTTGATTTAAGCAAAGGAAGAAGAATTGAGGAGACCCACTTCCAACTTGGGGAAGATGGAATCCTTCTTTCTTCAAGTCTCCCAAAAACCCTCTCAAAACTTGAGACAAAAAAAATCAAAAAGTACTATTCTATTATGGGAATTAAAATAAAAGTTTGACTCTCTAAAATTAATAATAAGTTTGGTATTTATAGACTTCAGAAAATAGCACTGGCGGATCTTTCAGCGAAGTTAGTCGATGTCGCCGAATGACTCAACGACTCGCCCTTCAGCATCTTCACATTCTGGACCATTGGGCGGTATAGTACTGCATCGCGAAACTATTCGACGAAGCCCCGACTGCTCCTTTTATCGCCTTTTTGATCCTCTTCCTTCAGGGCTTCGCATACTGGAACAAAGGGCGGAGTCTGTCCTTTCGGCGAATCGCCAAAGGTTCTTGGCGATGCTCATGCTTCACCTTCTTCGTTCTTTTCAGCCTTTTTGTTCCTTTTTGCGTCTAAGTGTCCATGCTTCCACTAAAACTTCAAATACCTAAAACTTAAGAGTTTTCATTAAATATTGAGACAATAAAAGCATTCGAGGACACTATTTCTATCAAAATAAATCCCTAAATGAGTTCAATTTGTGGACTCATCAACTCACAACATTGATACTTCGAGCACCAGCTCCCATGACATTGTTGGACAAAATGTAAAGTTGTGTCATGATCTTTGCCATGTTCTCTTGGTCTTTGTCAAGCTGCTCCTTGGTTAATTTAAACGTGAGAGGGGAGACCTAATCTTCACGGGTGTACAAAGCCCGATTAATTGTGGTCATACCATCCAAAAGTTGGGATGTTATAATGTAAGGTTGTTGCATCAAACCTCTCAAAGAAAGTTGGTTAACTACACCCTTGTTCACCGAATCAAGCCTTCGGTAAAAATACTGCAATAAAACGTTGTCGGGCAAACCATGAGTTGGGCATTGCAGCACCAACTTCATGAATCATAGTCAAGTCTCATGAATTGTCTCACCCTTCAACCGCTTGAAGCTTTGGATGTTGTCCCGAAGAGTCATCATCTTCGAAGGAGGGAAAATCGCACTTGAAATGCGGTGACAAGATCTTCCCACGAAGTGATTGATTCTCTTGTCAATTCAGCCAACCACTTACATGTTTCTCACATTAAAGAAAATGGGAACAACCTCAACCGGACCGACTCTTGTGATATGTTCTTGAAGGAGAACGGCCCGCAAACACCAACAAAGTAATATGCTTATGGGGATCTTTATGAGCCAGCCCACCAAACAACCCTTTCAATTGCAAGAGCTGCAACATAGTACTTGTAATGTGGAACACAGCGTTCCCTTCAGCCGGAGACAAGCGAATGGCACCAAGTCCACCCATTAGATGAGGGTCATTAACATTAGGCTCATTGACATCATTGAGGTTACCAATGTCAACTTGGTGTCCCACTTGGCTACCATTGCTTCCGTTCACACTTATCTCCTCTATTCAAAACAGCAACACACAAACCAAAACATAAAATAAGTAGATTCAACTATGACTAAAAAGAACAAAATTCAACTTAACCGAAGAATCTTAACCAACACCACTCCCCGG
Organism: Solanum acaule; assembly: GCA_036250505.1. Taxonomy (NCBI): domain Eukaryota; kingdom Viridiplantae; phylum Streptophyta; class Magnoliopsida; order Solanales; family Solanaceae; genus Solanum; species Solanum acaule. Next base: position 12,171 of record JAJOOR010017743.1, read on the forward strand.
CAGCGGCGCCATTTTGAATTAACGTTTCAAGGAAACTTTATCTAATTCTAAGTGTCAACGAACGCTAGTCAGTACATAACCCAACTAAATGAGTTGGGGTCGAATCCCACAAGGAGCGGAACGTGTTTAAGATTCAATAGGAAAGTACAAATATGCTCAAATCAGTCATAGGAATAAACATTATCGAATAAAAACATAATTTAAATCATGGGGTGACACGACTGTCAAATAACAGGGGGGTTTGGTTTTAATTATCAACTACAGCTGCAGCAAATAATACGAAATAACAATAATGAGACGGGTTCTTGGGATGTGATATGATTATAGGCTAATGTAGACAAATGGGTAATTGCAACTATTAGGAAATAGCTAGATATTAGTGATTAAGCTAGACTACAGAGGAGGTAAACTTTCTCTCGAATAATTTTCCCCGAATCAAGTCAATTTCTCTCGAACATCGACAAGCATGCAAAATAAGAACAGCCTACGCCTTAGTCCATTCACTCTCTCGAGCTGAATATGTGGAAAAGGGTTTAGGATTCACTCTCTCAAGCTGAACCCATGACAACCCAATACCCACAGACCATCAATCAATAATCTTGGTTTTAAAACCTCTCTCTCGATCAAGCTAAAAACACGAAGGTAGAACTGCATTTGCAACTACAATTATTTAAGTTAACCCATAATTAATGATTGAAATCACTTCTAAACAGCATTTAAACTAACAATTAACAATACTCATAAGCTAAATCAGCCCATAATCACATAATCACACCCTAAGAATTTGGGGTTTTAGCTAGACATCATAAAAAGATAAAAATTGTTACCAAATTGAAGAATATCAAGACCCACTTCCAATTTCTCAAAAGTGAAAAACTTCAATTATTCAAAGTTAAGGAAAACGTGTCTCAATACTCAGAGTTCAAACTGAGAATTAATTAAAAAGCTTACAAAAATGTTTCAAGATACTAAACAAAATGTTCAAAGACGTATTTATAGTCGCCAAAAATATGTTGCGAAGGGCCATTCAGTGCAGTAAGTCGGGCTCGCCGATCAACTCCGTGATCCACCCTTTGGTCAATTCCATCGCCTTTATGCCTTGGCCTTCAGCATCCTCCAGGTCTGTAACTTTATGCGATCTAACTCTGCATTGCGGAATCACTCGGCAATTCGCCGACTACTCATTTCTCTCACCAACTTGATTTTCTCCTTCAAGGTTTGGCACACTGGAACTTTAGGTGATCAAATGGCCACTCGGCGACTCGCCAAATGGACTTGGCGATCACCAGGCTCTCTTTCCTCCTTCTTTCAGCTCATTTCGTTCCATTTTGCAAATTAGTGTCCTTGCTTTGTTCCTCAATCCAAATACCTGGAAATAAAAGATTTTATATCAGTTATTGGCACAAAATAAGCATTTGAGGACACTAAATCTATCCAAATAAAGCCATAAATTAGTCCAAATCTTAGACTCATCAATCACCCATGAAATGGGTGATGAGATTTGGCAAGAAAGGCAAGCTAAGTCCATGATACATTGGTCCCTTTGAGGTTTTTGAATGTGTAGGGCCAGTGGCGTATAGATTGGCTTTACCTCCTAATCTATCGGGAGTTCATCCGGTATTTCATGTGTTCATGTTGAAGAGATATCTGGTGAAGGGGATAATATTATTAAGTACGACTCAATTGTGTTAGACAAAGACCTTCAGTATGAGGAGGAACCGATTTCAATCCTTGATCGTGATGTGCGCAAGTTGAGGACCAAAGAGATTAAGTCTGTGAAAGTTTAATGGAAGCATCGTCCAGTTTAGGAAGCTACTTGATAAACTGAAAGGGACATGCGAGACAAGTATCCCAATTGTTCGTCGATTCAGGTACTACTTCACTCCTTCTTTAGCTTATTTTTCCTAAGTTTTGTCACTCGGGGATGAGTGATGGGTAAATTGCTATCTATTGTAACGACATGTTCCCGCCGTTATAGAAAATCCAATGGGGAAAAATTTTAGGCCGAAAAATTTTTTCATAGTAACTTGAGATTTCCCAACCTAGTCCAAATTTGGACGAAATTGGAGTCTGTGAGGTCTAGGGAAATCTGGTAGCAATTGGGTGATCTAATTATGAATTCGATCACATGAGTAGATATCTAAGACGTTAAGGAACTCGTATGACTTTACGGAATTGAATTCTGGTGAGTAGAATTTCCAAAATTGATCTTGGCATGAATAGGTAGTTTCTGAGTGTCGTTGGTTGGAGGTGTGTTGTGGCATGGGATTTTGGAATTATTAATTTTGCTCACTGTTTTCGTGCAAACCTCTGAGGTGGGATTTTTGTCGCCAGGGAAGGGCCATTGTAGCGGGGTGGGTGCCGCCATGGCGGGGTAGACACGAACCCGGGGTTTTTTTGACAGTTTTTTACCATTCTTAAGGCTAAAGGTAAGATTTTAACTCCCCGAATCCATTTTTCGATCCGTAGAACGTAATCTCATAGGTAATTATCGATGGGAAAGGGTTTCGATCTGGAAATTATGGTGAAGAAATCCCTAATATAGGTATGGGGATCATGGGTATGATCTAGGGTTGATAGAATTGTTAGTAATTCTGATAATTAGTAATTGTTTATTGATTCCCGTGTTAAATTAATTTTTTGTAGACCAAGAACAAGCAGAACGAATCCAGAAGGGGAAGAATCAAGTTTCTTAGGGGATTCAAGCTTGTTTTGAGGTAGGTGATGGTTGTGATTTCATGATTGTGTGATATATGTTTGTTCTTGCTTCATTATAATACGTGTATGTATGCGAATGTTGCACTATTGATCACACTACTTGTAAATGAGAATAGATGAATGATGAATGCCATGAATTATGACTTGCTTGTATGATTTGAGAATATACTTGTGATAGTGATTGTGGCTTATTGAATGGATTGGGTGTTGCGTTCCGACACACTAACTTGGATCGGTTTCCATGTTTTGGCATAAATATGGGATCGGTTGCCATGTTCCCGCATAAATATTGGATCGGGTACCACATTCTGGTATGCTAACTGTTTGGGTTTGGGTTTGGGTTCTATGAGAGGACCAATGAGTTGACATAATTGTGTATCTTGAGAAATGTGAAATTGTACGTTGTTCGTAAATGATGATGATATTGTACATGTTTGGTGTATGCATGTTATTATTATGTTGTATTGGCTTATATATGTTGCACTTAGTCGGATAGTCGCGTGATCCTACCAGTATACTGTGGTTGTATTTAGATACTGCACTTGCTCTTTCTTTGTTGAGTACAGGGAATCTTCAGGCAGCTATTAATAGACCTCGCTTAGAAGATCAGTGATCACTTCGAATTCAAGTATGAGTCAGTTCTTCCAGGCTGCCATGAGTTCTCTTTCTGTTTAGGTCCATATTTTCAGACTTAGACTTTCTAGTTAGTTGTTAGTACATTAGTTGGGGTTGTAACCCTTCTTGTTTAGACTTATGGATCTTGTTAGAGTTTTGGTACATTGACCTTCAGGTTCTAGGCGTTACTTCCGCATTGTTTCATTAGACTTTTGGAGTTTATGGGAACTCTATTTATTTTCCTTAGCAGTTAAGCTTGCTTCTGTAACCTTAAATGCTTTAGTATTTGGATTAAGTTGGTTAGCTAATTAGTATGAATGGTTTTCCCACCGGAGAGTTAGTATGGGTATCAATCACGATGGTTTGGGTCGTGACAAAATTGCCTTTATAAAATTGTTAATTACTTCTTCGATTCTTCTTTATCGACTATCCTTTAGGTTTATTTTAAAAATTCATTAACAAGAATGGTGTGATCTCGCTCAATTAAAAAAAATTACATTCAAAGTGGAATTTATTTTCCCTACTTTCATTAGGGAAGTCATTTTCCTCATTTTTAATGAACTTATTTTCTTAGAAAAATATTTGACCAACCAAGCATGAAAAATTGAAAAACATTTTTCTTGTATCGCACACACCCTTAGATATCCAACTTCTCCAATCACGTTGACCAAGCAAAAGCATTCTAAATATCATTGCTAACTCAAACTACCCACAAAAAAAGTTTAAAGAGTAAGTGGTCGTCATCAATAATAAATACCCAACTAAGAGTCGGGGTCGAATCTCACAGACAGTGATATAGTATAGGGAATTCTATCAAGAAATTTGGAATGTAAATCAATTCATTTGCAGCAGTAAAAACAATGGGTGGATGATTCCACCAAATTTATGAAAATAATTTTCGTATCAAGAATCACAATTAAACTTAGGATTTCAGAAATTAAACTAAGTAACAAGTAATCTAGGAGTGAGGGGTTTGGAAATCGATGTCACATAGGGTAATGTCGTGACCTGATGTGAGGCTAAAAATACATATTTTTAATCATTATTTCCTCACATTTATTATTTATATTTGTCTTTTTTTGAGCATGAATTTTATGAATTGTGCTAAATTGTGTATTTTATTTGTAGGATTAAATTGGTGGAAAAATGAAGAAGTTTGGAGCTAAAACAAATTAAAGATGAAAGGTTGAAGAAGAAAATCAAGCAGGCAGGTTAATGGATTAAATGAAATAAAATAATATATTCATATATATGGCAAATGGCGGCTGAACAATCTCAAATCAATTTACTGCCATGTGGCAGCCAATGAAGGCCCCTCAAATATTGAGGCGGCACAATTCAAGCGGACAGTTTTACGAAAAAAAAGGGAATCCAATTCCTTTTGGTTTTGGATTCCTAATTTGTTTGGACTCAATTATTTTATTTAGGGTTTCCTACATCTATAAATAG
>JAJOOR010017744.1:0-14923 GCA_036250505.1 Solanum acaule
TATTCAAGGAATGAAGAAGATCATGCTAGTCATCTCAGAACAGTTCTTCAGACTTTGAAAGACAAGGAGTTGTATGCCAAGTTCTCTAAGTGTGAGTTCTGGCTTAAGTTTGTGGCGTTCCTAGGCCACATTGTGTCCGGTGATGGAATTAAAGTTGATACTCGGAAAATTGAGGCAGTGCAGAATTGGCCTAGACCCACATCTCCAACTGAAATTAGGATTTTCTTGGGATTAAATGGCTATTATAGAAGGTTTTTTGAGGGGTTCTCGTCTATTGCATCTCCTTTGACCAAGTTGACTTAGAAGACATTGAAATTTCAATGGTTTGAAGCTTGTGAGAAAAGCTTTCAGGAATTGAAAAAGAGGTTGATTACTGCTCCAGTTTTGACGCTACCAGAAGGTACTCAAGGTTTTGTGGTGTATTGTGATGCATCTAAAGTTGGTTTGGGTTGTGTCTTAATGCAGAATGGCAAAGTTATAGCTTATGCCTCCAGACAGTTGAAGGTTCATGAGAAGAACTACCCAACCCATGACCTAGAGCTAGCTGCTGTAGTTTTTGGTTTGAAGATATGGCGTCATTACTTGTATGGTGTGCATGTCGATGTATTTACTGATCAAAAAAGCCTTTAATATGTGCTTACTCAGAAAGAGCTTAATCTCAGACAGAGGAGGTGATTAGAACTACTCAAGGATTATGACCTGAGTATTCTTTACCACCCAGGTAAGGCTACCATTGTTGCTGATTCTTTAAGCAGGTTGTCTATGGGTAGCACCGCCCATATTGAAGAAGGAATGAGAGAGTTAGCAAAAGATGTGCACAGACTGGCATGCCTGGGAGTCAGACTTATAGATTCCGTAGAAGGAGGAATAGCGGTGGCGAATGGGGCCGAGTGATCATTAATGTCAGAAGTGAAAGAGAAGCAAGATCAAGATCCCATTTTGCTTGAGTTGAAGGCAAATGTTCAGAAGCAAAGAGTATTAGCTTTTGAACAAGGGGGAGATGGTGCATTGAGATATCAAGGTAGATTGTGTGTACCTATGGTAGATGGACTCCAAGAGAAGATTATGGAGGAAGCTCATAGCTCTAGATATTTCATTCATCCGGGTTAAACCAAGATGTATCGTGATTTGCGAGAAGTTTATTGGTGGAATGACATGGAGAAGGGCATTGCAGAGTTTGTTGCTAAGTGTCCAAATTGCCAACAAGTGAAAGTCGAGCACCAAAGGCCTGGTGGTTTGGCTTAGAGAATAGAACTTTCGGAATGGAAGTGGGAGATGATCAATATGGATTTCATCACAGGGTTGCCAAGGTCTCGCAGACAGCATGATTCTATTTGGGTGATTGTCGACAAAATGACAAAGTCAGCTCATTTTCTACCGGTAAAGACTACCCTTTCAGCAGAAGATTTTGCCAAGTTGTATATTCGAGAGATAGTGAGACTTTATGGAGTCCCAATCTCCATTATTTCAGATAGAGGTGCACAGTTTACTGCACAGTTCTGAAAATCTTTTCAGAAAGGCCTGGGTTCGAAGGTGAACTTAAGTACTGCCTTTCATCCTCAGACTGATGGCCAAGCCGAGCGCACTATTCAGACATTAGATGATATGTTGAGGGCTTGTGTGATCGATTTCAAAGGTAATTGGGATGATCACCTACCCCTCATTGAGTTTGCCTACAACAACAGTTATCACTCCAGCATCCAGATGGCTCCATACGAAGCTCTTTATGGGAGAAGATGTAGATCTCCTATTGGATGGTTTGAAGTTGGTGAAGCAGGGTTGATAGGACCAGATTTAGTTCACCAAGCAATGGAGAAAATAAAAGTGATTCAAGAGAGGTTGAAAACGGCACAGAGTCGCCAGAAATCCTACACTGATGTTAGGAGAAGGGCATTAGAGTTGGAAGTAGATGATTGGGTATATTTGAAAGTTTCACCCATGAAGGGGGTTATGAGGTTTGGTAAGAAGGGGAAACTTAGTCCCCGATATATTGGACCTTATCGCAGAGTCAAGAGGGTTAGCAATGTAGCTTATGAGTTGGAGCTACCACAGGAGCTAGCAGCGGTCCATCCGGTATTTCACATCTCCATGTTGAAGAAGTGCATAGGCGATCCTTCATTGATCCTGCCAACTGAAAGTATTAGGATCGAGGATAACTTATCTTACGAGGAGATTCCTGTTCATATTTTAGATCGGCAAGTTCGTAGGTTGAGAACAAAGGATGTAGCCTCAGTCAAGGTCCTTTGGAGGAACCAATTTGTTGAGGAAGCTACTTGGAAAGCCGAAGAAGACATGAAGAAGAGATATTCATATCTCTTTGAATCCGCATATCAAGGTATTAATTTCTTTGTTAGTGCTCTTTAAATTATAGTGGGCATGTTGTTGTTGTTGTTATTGTTGCATGATTGCTTGTTGGGTGTTTGAATTGATTGTACACCCTTAGCCTTGTAAGAGTAACCTCATTCGAGGATGAATGTTCCCAAGGGAGAGATATTGTAACATCCGACAATTTAAAATGAATATGAAGAAGCTTGAAATTGGAATTAGTCATTTTTGGAAAAGTTCAAAATCTGGAAATTTGGTTAAGTGTCGGAAAAAGTGAGTTTTTGGCCAACTTTGAGCAGTCATAACTCCTAGCTCAAGATGATTTAGGAGTAGTTCCAATTATTTTTGCGAAGCTTGTGGAATGATCTTTCCAACACCACCGAGTTTGCTTGATTTCCTGTTCGTATGTGGGAGTTATGCCCTTTGGAAGTCAGGCAGTTGGGAGAAAAATCCGTCCGGAAATTTAAGGTATTTTGGTCTTTTCCCTAACCAATTCTTTTGGTTATATGGTTGTGTTATACTGATTTTTAGATCAGTTTGTCACATTTTAAAAGAGTGAGAGTCAAGGCTTGGGAGATAAGAGAGAAAGAAGAGAAGAAGAAGAGAAGAAAGGGAAGATCAAGCAAGGAGATCATCGTGGATATCGTCGTGGGTGATCCCTACTAGGTATGTGAGTTCATGCACTCGAAGACCATTGCTGGCCCCAAGTGAACCCTTGGCCTGGCTTTCTTAACTCAGCAGAAACCTAACTCAACAAAATAACTTAATGCAATGAAAGGTTATAAAACAACCTAACTGATGCATAACATGCCAAAAGGCAACTCGTGCCTCAAAATAGAATATTTACATATATACATAGATGAGAGACTCAATACTAACTCACTGACTGACTGTCTATAAAACCTCTAAAATACTGAGATGGATGTTGGGACAAACCTCGCAACATCCTAATAAACCAAACTAAAAACGTAAAATAACAGAGTCCTCCGAAAAATAAGAAGGCTCACCACTGACTCTGGAGCGCTCAGCTGGATCAACGGTGTGCTTGATGTTGATCCTGGGTACCTGCGTCTACATCATCATAAGATGCAGGCCAACTGGCATCAGTACATAGAATGTACGAGTATGCGAGCTGGAAAGCTAAATCACAACTCAAGCTTGAAAGGAGTACAAAAGAACACTTACCTTGTCTCTGTTCGACTCATGAATAACTGAAATCAATATATAAAGCAATAAGACACATGCAATATATAAATAGCTTGTAAAACAATGTAAACAACTTAGCTCGTTAATGATAAAACAATAACAAACTCAACTTTACTTATATAAAAGTAATATAACTTTAGTGGGAGATTCTTTAACCGACAACCACCACTATGAGCCTTAGTGATGATACAACGTTTTACCTCACGTTGTCCAAGGACCATCCTATACCTTGTCGTGATATAGGACCTTACTTTACTTAGTGGATCCACTAGCTTAATCTTACGTGATCATCTAAAAAGAATTACCCGTCAAGACCCATGTTGGCTACATGGTTCTTATGGAGAGTTGAGTTAATATGAACTCGCCTCCCCAATTCGGTGCTCAATACTACTCCCAAAAATACTTTGGCTCATAAGTGTTTTAAACACATCTTTCTTTAGTTTGAGATAATTGCTCAAAACTTGGCCCAGAGGCCCTCTTGGAAAACATAGTTCCTTTCTTACTCAGATGTGAAAACATTTATAAACTTCTTTGGGAATACTTAGTTCCCTATTAATTTTTGAGAAATGAACTCAACTCTTTACTTAACTTGAAACTTTATACTCTTTAGTTAACTTGAAATTCTATACTCTTTACATAACTTGAAACTTGAGCCTTAAAACGAAGTTAAAACGTTTAATAAAGACTCTTGAAAAGTTTTAAAGACTTGCTTCTTAACTTCTAGACTTGACCCTTAACTTCAATTGACTTTGATCCTAACTTTCTTGAATTGAATTATGGATTCAATGATTATGATTTGTGTTTGGAAAGACCTCATGATGTTTAGGAATGATTTAGGACAGCTAAACTTAAGAAAATTTACGACATTAAATTTTCGAAACAGTGGAGTCCACATCCTGTCCGCGACGCGGAGCAGATTTTGTTCACAATGGGAACAAGTCCGCGACGCAGACTTGTGTCATGCAAGCTGCCCAACTTTTCTCCTTCATTTTTCCAACTCTAAACCCTCTTAACTTCAAAGGTTCTTTCCCCAAACACTAGAGATCATTAAAATCCTTAATACACAATAGATTCAACTCGTAAACACAACCGAAAACATGTCTCAAATCAACAAGAACTTCAACACAAACACAAGACTTCAATAAAACCCAGCCAAATCTTTTCTTGGAAATTAAAACGAGTTTGGCGTGTGGGGGAATGAACCAGCCCAACACTATGATCTCACATACCTTAATAGGGATCACCCCCAACGAAAACCTTGCTTGCTCTTCTCTTTCTCCTCTTCTTTCCTCTTCACTCACAAACCCTCACTCTCACTCTTTTAAAAAGGGAACAACTGATCTAAAATCAGTCTAACACCTTAATATAACCAAAGGAATTGGTTAGGGAAAAGACCAAAATACCCTTACAAATTCGAGTGAACTTTCCTTACCAACAGCCCAACTTCGAAAGGATATAACTCACTCATACGAACTCGGAATCGACCAAACTCGGCAGCATTGGAAAGATCATTCCACGAGCTTCGCAAACATCACTGGAACTACACCTAACTCATCCTGAGCCAAGAGTTATGACTGTTCAAAGTTGACCAAAATCTTTTTTTTTTTCCATACTTAAATTAAATTTCCAGATTTTTAAATTCTTTCCAAAAATGACTATTTCCAATTCTATGCCCCTTCATAGTTATTTCAAATTGCCGGATGTTACAATATCTCCCCCTTGGGAACATTCGTCCACGAATGAGATTACTCTTACTAGGCTAAGGGTGTAACATCAAACTCAATCACCCAACAAGCAACAAGGCCAACAACAACAACCACAACAAGATGCTCAAAATAAATTTAAAGAGCATTACAAAGGAAATTAATACCTCAATCTGCATTTCCCCCGAATTCAAAGAGATGTGGATATCTCTTCTTCATGTCCTCTTCGGCTTCCCAAGTAGCTTTCTCAAAAAATTGGTTCCTCCAAAGGACCTTGACTGATGCTACATCTTTCGTTCTCAACCTACGAACTTGGCAATCTAAAATCTAAACAGGAATCTCCTCATAAGATAAGTTATCCTTGATCTTAATACTTTCAATTGGCAGGATCAATGAATGATTGCCTATGCACTTCTTCAACATGGAGATGTGAAATACCGGATGAACCGCTGCTAATTCCTGTGGTAGCTCTAACTCATAAGCAACATTGCCGATCCTCTTGACTATGTGGTAAGGTCCAATATACCGGGGACTAAGTTTCGCCTTCTTACCAAACCTCATAACCCCCTTCATGGGTGAAACTTTCAAATATACCCATTCATCTACTTCAAACTCTAACGCCCTTCTCCTAACATCAGTGTAGGATTTTTGACGACTCTGTGCTGTCTTCAACCTCTCTTGAATCACTTTCACCTTCTCCATAGCTTGGTGAACTAAATCTGGTCCTATCAACCCTGCTTCACCAACTTCAAACCATCCAATAGGAGATCTACATCTTCTCCCATAAAGAGCTTAATATGGAGCCATCCGAATGCTAGAGTGATAACTGTTGTTATAGGCAAACTCAATGAGAGGTAGGTGGTCATCCCAACTCCCTTTGAAATCAATCACTAAAGCTCTCAACATATCTTCTAAAGTCTGAATAGTGCGCTCTGCTTGCCCATCAGTCTGAGGATGAAAGGTAGTACTTAAGTTCACCTTCGAACCCAAGCCTTTTTGAAAAGATTACCAAAACTGTGTAGTAAACTGTGCACCTCTGTCTGAAATAATGGAGACTGGACTCCATGAAGTCTCACTATCTCTTGAATATATAACTTGACATAATCTTCTGCTGAAAGGGTAGTCTTTACCGGTAGAAAATGAGTTGACTTTGTCATTCTGTCTACAATTACCCAAATAGAATCATACTTTCTGCGAGACCTTGGCACCCCTGTGATGAAATCCATATTAATCATCTCCCACTTCCATTCCGAAAGTTCTATCCTCTGAGCCAAACCACTGAGCCTTTGGTGTTCAACTTTCACTTGCTGGCAATTTGGACACTTAGCAACAAATTCTGCAATGCCCTTCTTCATGCCATTCCACCAATAAACTTCTCTCAAATCACAATACATCTTGGTGGAACCCGGATGAATGGAATAACTGGAGCTATGAGCTTCCTCCATAATCCTCTCTTGGAGTCCATCTACAATAGGTACACACAATCTACCTTGATACCTCAATACACTATCTCCCCCTTGTTCAAAAGCTAATACTCTTTGTTTTTGAATATTTGCCTTCAACTCAAGCAAAATGGGATCTTGGTCTTGTTTCTCTTTCACCTCTGACACTAATGATGACTCGGCCTCGCTTGTCACCGCTATTTCTCCTTCTGCGAAATCCATAAGTCTGACTCCCACGCGTGCCTGTCTGTGCACATCTTTTGCTAACTCTTTCTTTCCTTCTTCAATATGGGCGGTGCTACCAATAGACAACCTACTTAAGGAATCAGCAACAACATTAGCCTTACCTGGGTGGTAAAGAATACTCAGGTCATAATACTTGAGTAATTCTAACCACCTCATCTGTCTTATATTAAGCTCTTTCTGAGTAAGCACATATTGAAGGCTCTTATGATCAGTGAATATGTCACATGCACACCATACAAGTAATGATGCCATATCTTCAAAGCGAACACTACAACAGCCAACTCTAAGTCATGGGTTGGGTAGTTCTTCTCATGAACCTTCAACTGTCTGGAGGCATAAGCTATAACTTTGTCATTCTACATTAAGGCACAATCCAAACCAACTCTAGATGCATCACAATACACCACAAAACCTTGAGTACCTTCTGGTAAGGTCAAAACTGGAGCTGTAATCAACCTTTTTTTCAATTCCTGAAAGCTTTTCACACAAGCTTCAGACCATTAAAATTTCATTGTCTTCTGAGTCAACTTGGTCAAAGGAGATCCAATCGACGATAAACCCTCTACAAACCTTCTATAATAGCCAGCTAACCCCAAGAAACTCCTAATATCAGTTGGAGATGTGGGTCTAGGCCAATTCTGCACAGCCTCAATTTTCCGAGTATCAACTTTAATTCCTTCACCAGACACAATGTGTCCTAGGAATGCCATAGACTCAAGCCAAAACTCACATTTAGAGAACTTGGCATACAACTCCTTATCTTTCAAAGTCTAAAGAACTATTCTGAGATGACTAGCATGATCTTCTTCATTCCTTGAATAGATTAGTATGTCATCAATGAAGATGACAACAAACATATCTAAATAAGGTTTGAAGACTCTATTCATAAGGTCCATGAATGCTGCCGGTGCATTGGTCAAACCAAAAGACATGACCAAAAACTCATAATGACCATACCTGGTTCTGAAAGTTGTCTTTAGAATATCACATTCCCTTACTCTTAACTGATGATAGCCTGATCTGAGGTCAATCTTTGAAAAACATGTGGCACCCTGAAGCTGATCGAAAAGATCATCAATCCTCGGAAGAGGGTACTTAATCTTGATGGTAACCTTATTCAACTGGCGGTAATCTATACACATTCTAAGGGAACCATCTTTCTTTCTCACGAACAAGACCAGAGCGCCCCAAGGTGAGACGCTTGGTCGAAAGAAACCCTTAACTAGGAGATCTTTCAACTACTCTTTCCACTCTGCTGGTGCCATTCTATATGGCGGAATAGAGATTGGATGAGTATCTGGAATAAGGTATATACCGAAATCTATCTCTCTCTCAGGAGGAATTCCGGGTAGATCATCAGGAAAAACTTCTGGAAACTCTCTTACTATAGGAACTGACTGAATGGGAGGTATCTCAACACTAGAGTCATTAACTCGGACTAAGTGATAGATACAACCCTTCATAACTAACTTTCTCTCCTTAAGGTACGAAATGAAACAACTCTTAGGCTCTGCTAAACTACTACACCACTCTATGACTGGCTCATTCGGAAACTGAAACTTGACCACTCGAGTTCTACAATCTATTGATGCATAACATGCATGAAGCCAATCCATACCTAAAATGACATCGAAATCTACCATGTCTAATCAACCAAATCAGCCATGGTGCTCTTATGATTGATAGAAACAGGACAATCACGATAAACTCATTCTGCGAGAATAAACTCCCTAACAGGTGTAGAAACACAACAAGGTTCAAAAAGTCTTTCAGGAAGAACATCAAACTTATTTGCAACATAAGGAGTTACAAAAGATAAACTTGCTCTTGGGTCTAACAAAGCATACACCAAAAGCAAAGACTTTGATCATACCAGTGACAGCATTTGGAGAGTTCTCTTGCTCATGGCGACTGGTGATTGCATAGAGGCAGTTTGCTCCTCCGCCAGTACTAGAAGTAGCTCCTCTAGGTGCCGTCCTGTCTGGGGGAGCTACTGATGAAGATTGGGCTCTATTGCCCAGATTTCCACTACCTTGCCTGTTCTTATGGCACTCCTTCATGAAGTGACCCTCTTGTCCACACTTAAAACAACCTGTCTAACCATCACGACATTTACCCGGGTGGGTTCTACCACACCTAGCACATGCAGGAAACAAACTACCTCATAGTGCCACAATACCTGAAGACTGTGCTGGTCTAGCCTTGAAATCCTTCGAATTCTGGCCATTAAATTCCCCTTTGTATCTGGGTGCAGGTGCTCTAGCAGATGATGGAGCAGGTCCCTTTTTCCTTTGCTGAAAGGATGAACGGTTCGCATTACCTTTCTGCTACCCGGAATCATTACCGGTCTTAGCTTTTTTATTTTTGAACTCTTCCCTATCCCTCAGCTTCTCTTCTTCAACCTGTTGCACATAAACCATCAACCTTGATATGTCCATGTCCCCAATAAGCATTGCAGCCCTACCTTCCTTACTCGACAACCGACACAGCCCAACAACAAACAAACTCATTCTACTCCCCATGTCCGCGACTATCTCCGGAGCATAACGGGAAAGTTGTGTGAACTTTAGACTGTACTCATGAACACTCAAAGAATCCTGCTTAAGTGTGAGGAACTCACGTACCTTGGCCTCTTTCAATTCTCGAAGAAAGAAACGCCCTAAGAAAGCTTCCTTAAATAGGCCCAATTTGCAGGTGGTAAATTCTCAACTCGGCCCCCTTTCCACTGGTCGAACCAAGTTCTAGCAATATCCTTCAATTGATACGCCACATGCATCACATCAAAAATCTTCTTCAGCTCCTCAATGAAGTTCTCTGGATCCTCAGTAGTGCTTGAACCCATGAAACTCGGAGGATTCATCCTCAAGAACTCACGAATCCTTAAAGTGTCAGCTTCTTCATCTCAAGCTCCCCTTTGCTCACCCATCTGATTAGTTACGGCTTGACTCAATATCCTAATTGCTTCTCTAAACTCACCATTAGAAACTTCCTCTTGATGTTGCATTCCCGATGCATAAGGTAACTCTTGCTCCTCAACATAACGTCTAGGAAGACGCCCTCTGCCAACTCTTCATGGAGGCATGACTATCTGAAACACGCGCAAGCATGACTTAAGAAGAAACTTTTTAGAGATAAACTCTAACGCATGAGATGAGTGTGAAAAAAATGAGAAATCTTCCTAAGTGCTGCAGCCTCCCAATTATAGATGTGGCGCGCTTCACACCGATAACTAGGACTCTACAGACACGGCTTCATAGACTCCCTAGGACTCTTGAAATCTGGGCTCTGATACCAAGTTTTTCACGACCCGAGCCTACACCTTGGGCTGGACTGGCACTCGAAAACCATTACTGGCTCCAAGCGAACTCTTGGCCTGGCCTTCTTAACTCAGCGGAAACCTAACTCAACAGAATAACTTAATGCAATAAAAGGTTATAAAACAACCTAACTGATGCATAACATGTCAAAAGGCAACTCGTGCCTTAAAATATAATATTTACATATATACATAGATGAGAGACTCAATACTGACTGACTGACTGTCTATAAAGCCTCTAAAATACTGAGATGGATGTTGGGACAGACCCCACAACATCCTAATAAACCAAACTAAGAACAAAAAATAACAGAGTCCTCCGAAAAACAAGGAGATTCGTTAATGATATAACAATAACAAACTCAACTTTACTTATATAAAAGTAATATAACTTTAGTGGGAGATTCTTTAACCGACAACCACCACTATGAGCCTTAGTGATGATACAACGTTTTACCTCACGTTGCCCAAGGACCATCCTATAGCTTGCCGTGATATAGGACCTTACTTTACTTAGTGGATCCACTAGCTTAATCTTACGTGATCATCTAAAAAGAATGACCTGTCAAGTCCCATGTTGGCTACATGATTCTTGTGGAGAGTTGAGTTATTATGAACTCGCCTCCCCAATTAGGTGCTCAATACTACTCCCAAAAATACTTTGGCTCATAAGTGTTTTAAACACATCTCTCTTTAGTTTGAGATAATTGCTCAAAACTTGGCCCAAAGGCTCTCTCGGAAAACATAGTTCCTTTCTTACTCAAATGTGAAAACATTTATAAACTTCTTTGGGAATACTTAGTTCCCTATTAACTTTTGAGAAATGAACTCAAATCTTTACTTAACTTGAAACTCTATACTCTTTACATAACCTGGAACTTGAGCCTTAAAACGAAGTTAAAACGTTTAATAAAGACTCTTGAAAAGATTTAAAGACTTGCTTCTTAACTTCTAGACTTGACCCTTAACTTCACTTGACTTTGATCCTAACTTTCTTCAATTGAATTATGGATTCAAGGATTATGATTTTTGTTTGGAATGACCTCATTATGTTTAGGAATGATTTAGGACAGCTAAACTTAAGAAAATTTACGAAATTAAATTTTTGAAACAGTGGAGTCCGCGTCCTGTCCGCGACGCTGAGCAAATTTGACTTGTGTCATGCAAGCTACCCGACTTTTCTCCTTCATTTTTCCAACTCTAAACCCTCTTAACTTCAAAGGTTCTTTCCCCAAACACTTGGGATCATTAAAACCCTTAATACACAATAGATTCAACTCGAAAACACAACTGGAAACATGTCTCAAATCAACAAGAACTTCAACACAACCACAAGACTTCAATAAAACCCAGCCAAATCTTTTCTCGGAAATTAAAATGAGTTTGGCATGTGGGGGAATGAACCAACCCAACACTATGATCTCACATACCTTAATAGGGATCAACCCCGATTCTCTTCTCTTTCTCCTCTTCTTCTCCTCTTCACTCACAAACCCTCACTCTCACTCTTTTAAAAAGGGAAAAACTGATCTAAAATCAGTCTAACACCTTAATATAACCAAAGGAATTGGTTAGGGAAAAGACCAAAATACCCTTACAAATTCGGGTGAACTTTCCTTACCAACAGCCCAACTTCGAAAGGGCAAAACTCACTCATACGAACTCGGAATCGAGCAAACTCGGCGGCGTTGGAAATATCATTCCACGAACTTCGCAAAAATAACGGGAACTATACCTAACTCATCCTGATCCAGGAGTTATGACTGTTCAAAGTTGACCAAAAACTCATTTTTTTTTCCATAAATAAATTTCTAGATTTTTAAATTCTTTCCAAAAATGACTATTTCCAATTCTATGCCTCGTCATAGTTATTTCAAATTGCCGGATGTTACATGCTGGACCAGTGAAAAACATTTGCTGCAGTGGGCTTTAATCTCCTTAGAGAGAGTGAGATATTCGCGCCTCAGCCTGAAGATATTTTTGTTTCTTCATTTTATTTTTCAATTGTAATCTTGCAATTTTATTATTTTGTAATTTTTCACTAACAATTTTAAGGAGATTCATAATGGCTACAATTGAAAAAACTATGGATGTCAAGATGGGAGACCTTAACAAGCCATTTCGGTTCAATGGTAACCATTTCACAAGATGGAAGGGTAAAGTAGTTTTCTACTTAAGTCTTCTCAATGTTTCTTATGTGTTAACTGAGAAGAATCCTTATAAAGTTAATGACACCTCCATGGATGATGATGAACTTATTTCTCATCATGAGAAGAGGCAAGGGGCCAAGATGCACTTTTACAAAAAGAAGAAAGTAACATCACAACGAAGGTAAATTTAATTACTTTAAATACTACTACTCTTGAAACTCACAAAAATACTTCTTTGAAGCCTAAGGAGAAAAAATTCAAGAAAAATAATGGTAGACCTCCCAAGAAAAATAATGGTTAAAATAACCAAGCACAAAATCAACAAGTTCAAGATAAGGGACCATGCTTTGTTTGTGGCAAGAGTGGGCATATTGCTCGATTTTGCAGATTCCAGAAACGTGGTCCTAACCCTCAGACAAACGTTACTGAAGAACCTTTTGTGGCGGTGATTACCGACATAAACATGGTTGAAAGTGTTGATGGATGGTGGGTTGATTCTGGTGCAAACAGTCATGTCTGTTATGACAAAGACTGGTTTAAAAAATATACTCATTTTGAGGAGCCCAAAACCATCATGCTTGGTGATTCTCACAAAACTCAAGTGCTTGGAACAGGAGATGTTGAATTGTGTTTTACTTCTATACTCCTTCCATGAGAAAAAATTTGATGTCTAGTTTTCTTCTTAATAAAGCAGGCTTTAAACAGATTATTGAATCTGATCAATATGTAATTGTGAAGAAGGATATTTTTGTGGGAAAGGGGTATGCTTGTGGTGGAATGTTTAAATTGAATGTAGAAGTGAATAAAACTTCTACTTCTGTTTATATGCTTTCTTCTACTAATTTTTGGCATGCTCGTTTGTGTCATATTAATGATCATTATGTTGGAATCATGAGTAATTTAGGATTAATCCCAATGATTAAAAAGAATTTTGAAAAGTGTGAGGCTTGTAGTAAAGCCAAAATCACTAAAAGGCCTCATTTTCAAGTTGAAAGAAAAACTGATTTGTTAGAATTAGTTCATACTGATATTTGTGAACTTGGTGGAATTTTAACTCGTGGAGGTAATAGATATTTTATCACTTTCATTGATGATTTTTCTAAGTTTACATATGTTTACTTGATGAAAAATAAAAGTGATACTTTTGAAAATTTTAAAACTTATCTCCATGAGGTTGAAAATCAATTTGGTAGAAAAATAAAAATAATTATAAGTGATAGAGGTGGTGAATATGAGTCAAATGAGTTTAATTCTTTTGTTAGATCATTGGGAATAATTCATGAAACTAGTCCTCCTTACTCTCCTTCATCTAATGGAGTAGCGGAAAGGAAAAATAAAACTTTGGTTGAATTGACTAATGTCATGCTTGTTGAGTCACATGCACCTTTAAATTTTTAGGGTAAAACTATTTTGATTGCTTGTTATGTGTTGAATCGTGTGCCTCATAAAAAGTCTAAATTGACACCTTTTGAATTGTGGAAAGGTTACAAGCCAAGTTTGGGATATCTAAGAGTTTGGGGTTGTCTAGCCTTTGTGAGGCTAATGGATCCCAAGATTACAAAATTGGGTAAGAAAGTTAATACTTGTGCTTTTTTTGGTTATGCTTCAAATAGTACAACCTATAGATTTTTTATTCTCGAAGATAATATTGTGATAGAATCGGGTGATGCTATTTTTCATAAGAATAAATTCCCTTTTGATTCTAAAAATAGTGGGGGTCGTAGGATTGAACAAAATATTTTGTCACTACCTAGTTCTTCTACTTCTAGTTTTAAAAATAAAGAAGTTAATGATTTTGAGTTAAGAAGAAGTAAAAGAGCTAGAGTAGAAAAAGATTTTGGTCCTGATTTTTATGCGTTTAATGTTGGAGATGACCCTCTTACTTTGAAAGAAACATTATCTTCACATGATTCTATTTTTTGGAAAGAGGCTGTAAATGATGAAATAAAATCACTGATTTCTAATAAAACTTGGAAGTTAGTTGACTTACCACCGGGTTGTAAAACTATTGGTTGCAAATGGGTCTTAAGAAAAAAGTTGAAACCGGATGGATCTATTGATAAATACAAGGCTAGACTAGTTGCAAAAGGTTTTAAACAACTAGAAGGCCTAGAAGTTTTTGATACTTTTTCACCGGTAACAAGAATTACATCCATAAGACTTTTAATTGTTATGGCTGCAATTTTTTATTTACAAAATCATCAAATGGATGTAAAAACTAATTTTCTAAATGGAGACCTAAATGATGAAATTTATATGGATCAACCCAAGTCTTTTGTTAAAGCAGACCAAGAAAGCAAAGTGTGTAAACTTACTAAATCCCTATATGGCTTGAAACAGGCATCAAAGCAATGGTATGAAAAGTTTGATTCCTGCATGATTGAAAATGGTTTTAAAACAAATGAGTGTGATAAGTGCATATATCATAAGTCTTGGAATAATTCACATGTGATTATTTGCCTATATGTTGATGATTTATTGATCTTTGGCTCTAACATGAATGTTATTGATGAAGCTAAAAATATTCTTAGAAGC
>JAJOOR010017745.1:0-25081 GCA_036250505.1 Solanum acaule
GTAACAGGTGAGACGTCTTGTCCTGGAGATCTTCTTGATTCAGAAAGAGGTTATACTATAGATGCTGTGGGAATTGAACCAGATTTCATATCAAGGGGATTTACTCTACGAAGCTCATATGATATATTGGATAACCAGTATATTCTGATACTATTGAGAAACTCTAAATGCTATTGAGTAATCCAGGTTAGCACCTTTCTTGGTGAGGAGAACTCCAGAAGAACGTGATCTCCTCACCAAGAATTTGTCAATCCAATAAGTCAAATATCTCAAAAATCCAGAGCAAATTATGAAAAGAGCCCAAAATCCCCCAAAAGACAATTATTGCAAAATAAAAGAAGAGTAGTCAAGTACTCAAGTAAAACAGAAACAACCTAAGAGTCAATTTTGCATAAGAACAATGGCAAACGTACAGCAGGCACTCTCTCCATCCATATTCCATCATGTTAATAACACAATATGCTGTATATAAGTTTCTCAGTTAGTAGCCCTACAAATTATGCATTTCCTTTTGATAGTTCATTTGCTGTCCTAATGCATCTTTTCTTCTTTTGCCAACTTTTAAATATAATATCTGCAATCAATTCACAAAGGCTAACTACATGGCCAGTCAAGAAATATCAAGGAAAAGAACATGACAACTAACTTGTTAAGATTTAGTAAATTGGCAAAAGGCTCAGTCGGCATTCAACTGGCTTGAACTCAACCGCCGACAGAGGCAGCTCTAGCAACAATATTTTATAGGCATAATACATAAATGTGCCCAAAGTTGGAGCGCATAAGCTCTAGCAACAATATTTTATAGGCATAATACATAAATGTGCCCAAAGTTGGAGGGCATTAATGTCAGCCGAGGCCAAGTAAAAAGGTATTTATGTATTATGCCATATAAAAAAGGTGTTATCTTTTTGAATCAGCCCAAAAGAAAATAGTCATCTATCATGAGAAGAAATGTTAATTTCACCCCAGATATTCCAACAAGTATTTTGCACATTTTATCCTGGACAAATGGAAATTTTTTATAATAACACTACATTTCTTTAATATTCTTTTTCAATATTGGGCGTAGGTGAAGGGAAAATGTGGGTACAAGGTGGGGAACCCTCACCAACATGGTGAGAGTTCAGGTAGACAATCAACTATCAACTGAGATACTAATACTCTCCGATAATAACACTACATAGTCATTACATTCATAACAGAAAATATTTCCTATATTACTTATCACCGCGGACACCTGAAGAACTATTAATAATCAAATGACCCAAAATGTTCACGACTTCAATGAGGCCAATGCTAGATACGCGGCCACTAGTAGTCAGTAATCATCAGACATCTGATCTTCATCATCCTCCCCACAAGCCACAAATGAAAATTCAAGACCTGCGAGAGAGTCATGAGGATGCTTCATATTTTTAATTTGCCCAGAGATTCTATTACTCAAGAATTTGTTGAGGCTAACATATTTGCACAGCCGCAAGTCAAGTGATACAAGATGAGGACAATTATCAAGAATAGCCTCGACGCCTTTAATTGTCATCATGTTTCCAATGAGTTGAAGGTGGTGCAAGGTAGGCAGGTTTTTAGCAATAGCTAGAGCCTCTTCATTTCTTACATCTTCGTTATCAAAGTAATCACCTGATCCCATATACAATGAGTTATTTAGTTCAAACAACTTCAACCATGGACAATAGCGTCCAAGAGCTTCAATGCCTTCTATCGTGATGGTTGTGTGTGTCAAACTCAGCTCCTCTAACAATGGGAGTTTTTGAACTACTTCAACCAAGCTCTCACATACCATACCATAGCAACATGCAATGCTAAGTCTTTTCAGTTTTCCTGATCTGGTGGACAAAAGCATACATGAATTAAAGGGAAGATTACCAACCACAATCCCTAATACAAAAAATTAGTGAAAGCATACCACAGAATGAAACAATTTGCTACCTTACTTAATTAACCAAAATAAAAGAGAAAAAGAAATATGCTACCCTTGCAAAGCCAAAAAATCCAAATGAAGGAAAACAAACAAACAAACACAATGGAAGCCTAAACATTGGGGAAATAAATTACCTTTCAGCTATGTACTCAAGCAACTGAGCAGTGGCAAAATACTGCAAATTGATATCAACAACTTCACCTTGGCTACGATCAACAGCATGTCGGCACATTACCTCTAAGTCGTAATCCATGTCAGAGAGGTCTCCGAGGTTCCACATGTCAATGACTCGCCACATTGAAGGATCCTTACACACTCGCCTCCACTTACTGCACACTTTCTCAGCAGTCTCCAGTATCTCTACAGCACCAAGCCTTTGTAGTATATTTGCCCATATACCTTCAGGAAGTTCCATCCATGGTGGCTTTTTCACCACCGGCTGACTGTTGCTTTTACCTTTTACTTTTCCCTTTCTGTTCGTTGTATTTTTCTAGGGTTTGAGTTGGAAATTGGGGCTGTGAAGAAGAAAATGGATGCTTTTGAAATACCACAAAACAAAGGAGCCTTTTGTGACATCCCGCCACTAACATAGACAAATTTTGCAGCCAAGAAGGCGTGGAGGTTTCTAGAGTTGAGGAGAAGCTTGCGAAAAACTCCTTAGATATTTCAAGAAAATCGGGTGAAGAGTGAAGAGACCAAGATCAACACTGTCGTGTTATATCTTTCTGAGATGGCCATGCTATGGTGGAGACTCAAGGAAGCTGAGATAGGGAAGGGGACGTGCACCATCAACACGTGGGAGCAATTCCGCGAGGAATTCAAGAAAGCCTTCTTGTCTTCCAACGTCATATACAAGGTTAAGCGCGAGTTCATGGAATTGAAGCAAACAGGTAACATTCGAGCGTACGTGAAAGAGTTCACAACTCTAACGCTTCAGATTCCCAGCCTCACGAACGAAGACATGATGTTCCACTTCATGGACAGACTGCAAAATTGGGCCAAGACGGAGTTGGAGCAGCGACAAGTCAAGACCATAGATGAAGCCATCACACAGGCCGAGTCTTTGACGGACTACAAGCATGAACAGCATGACAAGGCTAAAGGCAAGGATGCAAGGGGCAGTCATGCCAAAAGTGGGGGAGATCGTGGCCGAGGCAAGGAGCAGCAGGCACACCCTAAACAGCACGACTCCCACAAGCCGGACAGCAAACGGTTCGTACGCCAGAACTACACGGAGAAGAAGGCGCAGACTACCAAGAGAGATGGCTGTTACATATGCGGAGGACCGCACGGCTATGCCCGATGCCTAGAGATGAAGAACCTGGGTGCCATCCTACGTGAGCGGAAGGAGAAGGACGCACAAGAGCAAAGGCAGGACGTGGGCATGACGCAGTTGGGCATGGTTGGACTATCCGGGGCGATAGCCAAGCAGACGGAGAAGCCAAGAGACTTCAGCACGCAGTATGTAAACATCTCCATTAATGGACAAACAGCTCGTGCCATGGTGGACACCGGGGCAGAAACAAACATCATGACCAAGACGGCGGCAGAAAGGTTAAGGCTGAACTATGTTCCAAGCAACACCCGCCTCAAGACGGTCAATGCACCACCAACCCCCATGTGCGGAATCGCCCAAGGAGTGAACATCACATGGGATATTGGTAAGGTAAGACAAACTTTACCGTCGCTCCTTTAGATATCTTTGACATTATTCTTAGGCAGGAGTTCTTCCAGCGCTGCCATACGATGATCGATCCCTACCTCCAACGACTCATGGTCATGGAGCGGGAAGGGTCATGCATGGTACCTCTAGTCAAGGTACCAAAGAAAGAAGGACATGCCCTCTTATCGGACATGCAGATCGTGAAGGGCCTAAAGAAAGGAGAACCGACGTTCCTAGCTACCATTGCAAGTTCGAGAGAAGATGATGGTGCTGAGGAGCCCTTGCCACCGATCATAGAGAAGGTCCTTGAGGAAAACAAGGACGTGATGCCCGACGAGTTGCCGAAGACTCTACCTCCAAGGCGCGAGGTAGACCACAAGATAGAGCTGGAGGTTGGAGCCAAACCGCCCGCACATGCACCTTACCGCATGGCTCCACCTGAGTTAGAGGAGCTACGGAAGTAGTTGAGGGAGCTCCTCGAGGCCGGTCACATCCGTCCATCCAAGGCACCTTATGGCGCACCGGTACTGTTCCAGAAGAAGAAGGATGGATCCTTACGCTTATGCATTGACTACTGGGCACTCAATAAGGTAATTATTAAGAATAAATATCATATCCCGCTCATTGCAGATTTATTTGATAGACTTGGGCAGGCCAAGTACTTCACTAAGGTGGACTTCTGAAAAGGCTACTACCAAGTACGCATCGCAGAAGGAGATGAGTTGAAGACAACGTGCGTGACCAGATACAGAGCATACGAGTGGTTGGTAATGCCTTTTGGCTTAACCAACGCACCCGCCACTTTCTGCACGCTGATGAACAAAATCTTTCATCCTTACTTGGATCAATTCGTGGTAGTATACTTAAATGACATAGTCATCTATAGTAACACTCTAGAGGAGCACGTGGAGCATGTGAGGAAGGTTTTCCAAGTCTTACGGGAGAACCAGTTATACATCAAGCGGGAGAAGTGCGAGTTTGCCCAACATGAGGTGCACTTCTTAGGTCATATCATCAGCCAGGACAAACTACGGATGGACGAGGCTAAAATTTGGGCAATCCAAGAGTGGGAGGTTCCCACTAAGGTGACCGAGCTACGATCTTTTCTTGGACTTGCGAACTATTACCGTAGGTTCATAAGTGGCTACTCCGCAAAAGCTGCTCCACTGACCGAGTTGTTGAAGAAAAGTAAGCCGTAGGTTTGGAGTGCCAGCAAGCATTCGAAGGACTAAAGGTCGCGGTAACGGAAGAGCTGGTCTTGATGCTGCTCAATTTTTCAAAAACCTTCGAAATGCATACGGATGCTTCAGACTTTGCCATTGGGGGAGTCTTAATGCAAGATAGACACCCTATAGCATTTGAGAGCCGCAAGTTGAACGAGGCCGAACGGCGCTACACTGTACAGGAGAAAGAAATGATGGTCATCGTACACTGCCTGCGCACATGGAGACACTATCTACTAGGCTCCAAGTTCATAGTTAAGACGGACAATGTGGCCACCAGTTACTTTCAGTCACAAAAGAAGATCACCCCGAAGCAAGCTAGGTGGCAGGATTTTCTAGCTAGTTCGACTACGTCTTGGAGTACAAGCCAGGAAGAGGCAATGTTGTGGCCGATGCACTAAGTAGGAAGGCCGAACTTGCTGCCATCATGACAGCCCATTGTGATATTCAAGATGCAATCAAGGATGGCATGCAACATGACCCCGAGGCCAAGAAGCTGATGGAGTTGGCCACCCAAGGCAAGACAAGGCATTTTTGGGTGGAAGATGGTCTTTTACTCACCTCTGGTCGAAGGGTCTACGTGCCTAAGTTCGGGACTATCAAGCGGCGGATCATTAAGGAAAGCCACGACACACCATGGGCCGAGAATCTAGGGCAACGAAGAACGAGGGCGCTAATCGAGGCTATCTATTTTTTGCCACGCATGCAGGACGATATCGAGTGCTATGTGCAGACTTGTCTTGTGTGCCAACAAGACAAGAGGGAGCAAATACATTCGGGAGGACTACTAGAGCCGCTACCCGTAGCAGAGCGTCCATGGGAAATCGTGACCATGGACTTCATCACTTCCCTACCGAAGTCCGATGGGTATAGAACTATCATGGTCGTGGTGGATAGGTTCTCAAAGTATGCTACATTCATACCCGCCACAACCGGATGCACCGCAAAGGAGGCCGCTCGATTGTTTTTCAAGAACGTGGTGAAGTATTGGGGGCTGCCTAGACATATCATTAGCGACCGAGACCCCCGCTTTACTGGAAACTTTTGGAGGGAGCTATTCGAGATACTTGGCACAAAACTTCATTTCTCCACAAGTTTCCACCCACAGACCAACAGCCAGACCGAACGCGTCAACGCCTTGTTGGAGTGCTACTTGAGGCACTATGTCAGTTCTCATCAAAAGGATTGGGCAAGACTCCTAGACATGGCACAATTTTTATATAACTTACAGAGGAGTGAGTCCACCGAGCGCACGTCGTTTGAGTTGGCGATAGGCCAACAGCCCCAAACTCCGCATTCTTTACCAACTGCCTTCGAAGGGAAGAGTTTGGGAGCTTACCATCTTGCCAAAGGATGGGAAGAGCAGCTTGACACTGCCAAGTCCTACTTGGACAAGGCAGCAAACAAGATGAAAAAGTTTGCCGACCGGAAAAGGCGTCCCACGGACTATAAAGAAGGTGACATGGTCTTGGTAAAATTTAATCCAAGGCAGTTCAAGGCACTAAGGGGCGTTCATCAAAACTTAGTGCGAAAGTATGAGGGTCCGTTCAAGATCGTTGCCAAGGGGGGCAAGATCTCATATAAGGTGGAGTTGCCTCCACACTTCAAAATCCATCCGATATTTCATGCAAGCATCTTCAAGCCGTACCATGAGGACGAGGAAGATGCTAGCTGGAACCAATCACGACGGGCACCCATTACTATCACCGCCTCGCACGACCGGGAGATTGAGGCAATAATAGACTATCAAGCCAAACGGAAGTGAGGTCAACAAGCCAGCGCCATGTTCCTTGTACATTGGAAGGGACAATCCCCGAAGGAGGCCACATGGGAGAAATATGAAGACTTGTGGCAGTTCAAATATGCAGCAATGCGCCGCGGTCGTCGCATCATCAGGTGGGGGAGCGTGTGACATCCCGCCACTAACATAGACAAATTTTGCAGCCAAGAAGGCGTGAAGGTTTCTAGAGTTGAGGAGAAGCTTGCGGAAAACTCTAGAACACCTTAGATATTTCAAGAAAATATTAGAAAAGTGTAGATTTCTCTAGAAAGGGACTAATGTGTAAATATCATAAGGACTTGTAAAGTAATTTTAAATTGTACTTTAGTCCTTAGAAAGTAGTATAAATAGAAGTGTCTACCATTTGCAAAGGCACTAAGCAACCAAGCAAGTTGTAAGCAATCTTCCAAAAGCTAATACAAAAAGCCTTCTTCAAAAAGCTCTCTTTTGATCTTTCTAAGTCTTTCTTAGCATTCTCTTAGCGATCTTGTCTCAAAAGGCTTACTTGAGCTTACGAGATCTTGAAAGAATAGTGAGTAAGTTGTCAAGTGCCGCACGGAGCTTTAGAAAAGTCTCTAAGTCCGTGACACTTTGCCCCCTTTACCCCTTGTTGGGATGGATGGTTGTTTAAAATCACGATAAATAGACGAATTTGGGATTTAATTTGGACCGATTAAAAATGAATGGCGAAATGTCTAATAGACCCCTGTACTTGTATGAGTTTGTATTGTGAATCCTTCTAATTAACTCTTTATAAATTGAACCCTTAAACTTAATAAAACACAACTTATCAAACCCCTCTGACCATTGACTTGGCTTATGTGGCATCAAGATGGTTGACTTGGCAAAAATGCGTGAATTCACTCTCGTTAAGGCGAGTGACTATCCTATTTAAGCTAAAAAATATTTTAAAAATAGAAAAATAAAACAATAAAATAATGAAACTTTTAAAAAGAATTACAGTAACTAAAAAAAGCTTTCTTCCTCAACCCATCAGCTCACCTCCATTTTTAGCCATCTCCATCTCATCTCCATCCCTGTCCGATACATTTTTCTTTCTTCTTCCCACTCTTGGCATCTTCTTTAGTAGATCTTGACATTGGCACCTACTTGAATCAACTGATTTGCCGGGCGGAGGGAGAGAGCAATGGTGGCAGTGATCGTCCGAGACCACTAATTCGCAATGGAGTGAGAGAAAGACGACGCGGGTCAGTGGAAGAAGAATGAGGCGGGTGAGGGTGGGATCTGGCCACGACAGCGAAGAGGTTTTCCGATCAGATCTGGTGGCCACAATGCGACAGAGATGAAGACAGGTGAGGAAGAGAGTACATGTGGTCGCCGCAAGAGCTGCGACGATGACTGAGACGAAGACGGCGGCGAAGGCTTTAGATTTTGACGGTTTCAAGGTGGGAATGGGGAGATAAAGTATGGTGTTTCAAATTTTATTTTTAAAAAATAAATTAAAAATTTATTATTTCATATTTTATTATATAATTTTGATTAATAGTTTTAAAAAATAGTTAATAAAGATAATTATGACATGTCATTAATTTAGATGACGTGGATTTGATATATCATTTATTTAAAGGCAAGTGAACTACACACATGATAAAAGGGTTTAAAATTCTTCTTTCGATTTAGTATAAGGGTTCAGTTGATAAAAGATTAAATAGAAGGGTCCATAATACAAACGCGTACAAGTATAAGGGTCCCTTAGACCATTTCGCCAAAATGAATTGAAGTGTAATCAACTATACAAGTATCATAAAACTAATTAAGTCAAATATAAATTGGATAAAATGATTCTAGCCGGTATTTATTTTAGATCAAATAAAAATTGGGTAAAATGATTTTAATCCATATTTATTTTAGGTCAATTTTGAATCGAGTAAAATGGTTCTAATCCGTATTTATTTTTTTCATTGTTTAATTCAGTTTTTCTTACTTGCATTCTTATTTATCTTATTGCTTTTTGTGTTCATAAAATATATTTTTAAAAATATGTTTATGAATTATGATATAGTAATAAATGCATAATTAGACCTATGTATTCAAATTGGTCAATTTCATGGAACTGTCTTTTTTAAATTTCAGATTCTTTATATCAAAAAAATTCAACATCAAAATAATATAATAAATTACTACCATGATCGAATTGACAAAAAAGTTTAATATCTAGAAGAAAGAAAAACGGACAAACTACAATTTAGTGATGTAGCAGGAACATAAAAACAAAATGGCAAAAGAAATAAAAGAGAGAAAACACTAAATAAAAATTAATCCAGAAGCAAAAGAATAGCAAAACTGATTTTCTTTTAAAAAAATATATATGAGAATATCAATTTGGAGTAAATAACTCCACATATTTAACATTCAATTAATTAAAATGTGTACTTTTGATTCCTTCTTATAGAAATATCCTATATTTGAGTTGGTTTACCCTGACAAAATATGAATTCTCATATTTTTTTCAATATTTGTTTATATTATATAGGTGAACAATATATTTCATATTTACCCAACTGAAATACAAGTGATCCAACTTATTAAAATATGAATGGAGTAGACCAATTTTATAAGGGAAAAGGGTCTAAAAAATACTTCAACTTTGGCCGAAATTGTTGTTACGATACCAAACTTTATGGAGGACCTTTTACCCCCCTGAACTATTTAATAGTACATTTTTTACCCCCTGAACTATTTAATAGTGTATTTTAAAGGTATATATATGCCCACGTGGACACATTACTATTTATAATTATGCATTATTTTTTATGTCCAAGTGGGCACATATATACCTTTAAAATACACTATTAAAGAGTGCAGGGGGTAAAAGGTCATTTCCAAAGTTTGGTATCGTAATAGTAATTTTGGTCAAAGTTCAGATATATTTCAGACCCTCTTCCCATTTTATAAATACGGATTGAAATTTCTGGCTCTATTTTAAATTGATAAAAAAGCTAATATTTAAAAGGGATAAAGATAAAATAAATTATAAAAACTTATATTATAGATACACTATATTATAGATATTTATTACATATTTATTTATTTTTGAATAAATGTTAAATCAAACAGACAACTTGCAAGCAATTTTAAAAAATCTTATGGTTGTTTCTGAAAAACCTTGCAACAACTTCCTTTCTTTAATGAATAGGAAGTCAATTCAATTAATTTGGAAAAATAAAATATATATTTCCCCATCACCCAACTTCTTTAAATATATCTCTTGTTGTCTTGAGATTTTATTATTATAACTAATGGAATTGATTGATCGTTTGAGGCTTAATATTAATAAAAACAAAATACAAAATGATATCTTTAATCAATTCTTCATTTAAATTGCTTGAGCTAATATATTAGCTTGTTTGGGGGTTGAATATGAGATCTTTTACCTTTCTAGAAGTCTATTGTTATTCATGGTATATGATTCAGCATAAAAAAATCTCATTCTTATTTTGAAAACATCAAAATTGTACAATATAAAAATAATCATCATGCATATAAACTCAGACATAGCAACATTTCAATTTCTAATAATATAATTATTCATGTAGGAGTGTCCCCTAGTACAATATCATTTTTCTAGTCTACTGTTTGTTTTACAATCTTTGGCAATTGACTATTTGTTTCACAATTGTTGCCTTCTGTAAGTATATTAATAACTTCCCATCAACAATCATAAAAGCAAAAGCGTATTCAGAATTTTGAGATGATGGGTGCACTATTACAAAAAGGTTGATCTAAGATATAAATTTGATCGGTTTGACATTTAGGTCTTTACTACTGAAAATCGTTAAAAGAGTGAGTCATTGTCGCATTATGTGATACTCCTAGTGTGGGTTCACACATCTATATTTCAATATTTTAAAAAATATATATATAACACTACTATATATTATCTCGGGAGGGAAGCATGGGTTCACGTGAACCCGGTGACCCCTTGAATACGCCTCTGCATAAAAGGTATGGAAAGGAGAGTGATATTTGTAATTACAGTCCTATTCTTTGAAATAAGTTTATACAAGCTTAAGTTTTTTTTTTCTCTCTTTTTTAATCTAGATTGAGTTTTTTGAGCAACTCGAGCTTATTGGATAATTAAAGTTGTAAACCTAAGGTTTTAGGAATACATCTTGTAGATAGTTATTCAATTTCAGTGATTTTAGGGGACGTTTGGTTACTGGTTAGAGTTATGCAGGTATTAGTTATGCAGGGTTTAGTTATGCAGGTATTAGTTATGCAGGGTTTAGTTATGCAAGTATTAGTTATGTTGGGTTTAATTATGCAGATATGTTATGTTGGATTTAATTATGCGGATATTAGTTATGTAGGTATTATTGAGTTATGTAGAGATTACAATACATGAATTATTAACTATTGAATATTAAACTTGTTGTAAATTATTAATATATACATGCTAATAAAATGCGGAATATATTGAATAATATATAATGCTAATATTTGATTAGCATATGTACCGTCAAAAAATATACAATCAAATTTCTAATATCAAAAAAATATTTATATTTGCTTAAATAAATAAAAACTGTAAGTATATAAAAAGATATGAAAATGGTCTATATATAAAAAGAAATAAAAACAACAAATGTAGATAAAAAACAGTAAAGTTTCCAATTAAAAAAAATAAAAGAAATAAAAATGGTCTATATATAAAAAGAAATAAAAACAACAAACGTATATAGAAAATAGTAAAGTTTTCAATTAAAAAAATAAAAATAAATTAATAGGGTAAATATGTAATTTATCATTTTAATACATGTATAACTAATAACCACATAACTTATTCCACCTTCTACCCTGCATAACTTTATACATAGATTCCCTCATAAGTTATGTTGGTATTAATTATGTAGGACTACAGAAAATGCAATCAAACACCGTATAAATTAATACATGAATAACTTTTATACAATATTTAAATTCTTACCAACCAAACATGGTACAAGTTATGTTGACTTTTATACCTAATACAAAATTTTTATCAAACATAGTAAAGCTAATGCAATTTTTTATACATGAATAAGATGTCTCTTATAGACTTATACAGTAACCAAACGATCCTGTTTGATATCTTAAGTTAATTTATGAGTTGTTGACTATTCGGACCACATTACTTTTCCAATTTTATGATAGATTTGTAATTTCGTTATTTCTAGACCTCTTCACTATAGCGTTGTTCGATTCTTACTTTTTAAAATGTATTGGCCTTAGGTATTGTTTCCCAGATTATTACGGATTGTCTGTAAATGTTTTAGCCAAAAAAATGTCTGAGAGTCGTATCATTAAAAAATTCATAGACCAACACATACAAAAAATTGAGAAAATCATCTAATTTCTGTTGAGTGGCCCCTAAATGCTAAAAAAGTGGAGTGAATCACAGTGAGACGATAGGTATTATTTTCTAGGTCATCATGAATGGTTGTGTAAAGGTTTTGCTAATTCGTTGATGATATGGTTTCTGAGCGCATTTTTTTGCCTAAATTTTACAGGACCAGCCGTAATGACCTAGGAAATAATACTTATACCCTCTACATGATTCATACCACTTTTTATAGTATATTTAGGGGCATGTCAACAAAAAGAGAATTTTCTTAGTTTTTCGTGTGTGTTTGTCCATGAATTTTTCGTGATATGGATTTCCATTATTTTTCTGGCCAAAAATAATACTGTATTTTAAACATATATATTTGTCCAACTGGTCAAGTGTGTGAAAACACGACACATAGGCGCATAGGGCACCAAATAATCTTTTTTAGGCCATTCATTAAATGCCACGTATCAATACATTGATTAAACTATATCTATTTCTTTTTACCTCTAATTCTAATTCATTTAAAACCCTTTCTCTTCCGCTAGAATACAAATCCGGAAGACCACCATTGAAGGCCAGGTAAGCAATTCCGGTGTCTGATTCACTGATGAGTGAAGCCATTGAACTCGGAGCTCGCCGCTTCGGAGTGGTCAAGGTTGAGACAAAAACACCTATAAAGCAAGACAAAATCGTAAAGGGGAGAGGGGAGAAGGGAGAAGGGAAAGGGGATTGGTTCACCGTTGGCTAGTTGTGGTGGTTTGAAACCGGTTGAGCTCCAGTTCATCGGAGCTACAAGCTCCTCGCCGGAGTAGCAACGGAAGTTGTTGTTGGCAGCTTGTTTGGTGTTTGGCGGAGGCCGGTTATTGGTGGCTATTTCATGATCTGTTAGCAGCGTTGGAGGAGGTCGTTTGGTCTGTTTTTAGGCGAGTTTGGTAGTTGTTTTCAAGCGAGTTTGGTGTTTGTTTCCGGTAGGGTTTTGGATTGGGTTTGGCTGAAGCTTTTGGCTGTGTTGTTGGTCAATTTTGTGAGGGAAGAGGAGGAAGAACGGCTTGGGCACGAAATATGTTTATTAAAGGGAACAACATGACTAATTTAATTAATTTAATGAAATTAAACGTGCGTGTGACACACTCAACTAACATAGACCGAGTATGGGCAAATATATATGTTTAAAATACGGTATTAAATAGTCTGGTGGATAATAGGTCCTCATTAAAGTTTGGTATTGTAACAACAATTTTGACCAAAGTTGAGGTATTTTTCAAACCCTTTTCCCTTTTTTTTTATTTGTGTTAGTCCATAAATTTTTGGTGATATGACTTTCTTGCACTTTTTTGTCAAAAAACTTACAGGATAATCCGTAATGACATGAAGAATAATACTTATAGCCTCTACATGATCTACGCTACTTTTTTAGCATTTAGGGGCTACTCAATAGGAATTAGGCAATTTTCTCAATTTTTTGTATGTGTTATTCCATTAATTTTTTGTGATATGATTTTTCGGTACAGTTTTGCAAAAAAATTAATAGGATGTTGATGAATGATACCTATTACCTCTACATGATCCACACAGTTAGAATCGAAATAAGTAGGTGTAATACAGAAGCTAGTAAAACAAACCTCGAAAGACCATGAATAAGAAGACAAACGAGAAACACACCAAAAGAGACAAATTTAATGTGGTTCGGTCAATCAACCTACGTCCACAAAGGAGATGAGCAATCCACTATAAATATGAGAGTACAAAATATAGAGAGAAACAACCTCAACCAATTCACTCGAAATACAAGGAGGTACATAAAATTCTCCTCCATAACCACAACTCTCAAAACCCTAGGACTACATTGTGAATGCTGATTAAGTTAGAAGAAACAAGTCTATATTTATAGAGTCCTAAACCTTTCCTACAAGAAAAGGACTCATTAAAATATTAAAACATTTTCCTAGAAGGAAAACCTATTTATGCTAAGAAATCAGGGCAAATAAATGCCAACACACACTACTTTTTTTTTAGTATTTAAGGGCCACTCAACATGAATTAAGCAATTTTATCATTTTTTTTGTTGTGTTAGTCAATGAAACTTTTGGTGATATGACTTTTCGGCACTTTTTTCCCAATTTTTTTGTTGGCCAATCCGTAATGACCCGAGGAGCAATACCTATAGCCTCTACGTGATCCACACCACTTTTTTAACATTTAAGGGTCACTCAACAAGAATTAGATGATTTTCTCAATTTTTTGTGTGTTAGTCCATAAATTTTTGGTGGTACGATTTTCTGGCAGTTTTTTGACAAAATTTATAGGACCATAAGCAATGACCTAAGAAACAATACGTATAGCCTCTATATAATTCACACCACTTTTTTCTTTGAAAATTAGGGGCTACTCAATAGGAATTAGGTGATTTACTCAGTTTTTGTGTGTGCTAGTCCATGAATTTTTGGTGATATGATTTTCCGACTCTTTTTTGCTCAAAATTTTATAGGACCATCCGTAATGACTCAATGAACCATACTCATCACTTTTACATATCCATTAGGAGTCACGAAAAAGAAATTCAAGATTTCCTCAGTTTTTCATGTGTGTTTGTCCATAAATTTTTGGAATATGATCGACCAACTCTTTTTTGCCCAAAAATTTATTGGACTATCAGTAATGATATAGTGAACTACACACAGTCTTTACATGATTAATGCCACTTTATTTAGCATTTAGGGGGTGACAAAGCATGATTCAAGACTTGTTTAGTTTTTTTTTGTGTTAATTTATGAATTTTAAGAATATAACAGACCAACTCTTTCCCCCCAAAATTTATAAGACCATCCGTAATGACCTAGTGATCAATAACTTCTACATTATTCACCCCACTCTTTTAAACAAATGTCATGAAATAAGAATCCATGATTTTTTGCTCAATTTATGGTATGTGTTAGTTGATGAATTTTTACTCAATTTTTTTTCCTATTTTTTCAGTAAGGAGACATTTGAGGCAGATGTTACGGTATTTTCAACCTGTCAACCAAAAATATTTACATATAATTTGTATAAACCAAGAAATTCACTCACTACCTTTAATTTGTTTTAGTTAGACCAAGTCATGGAGACTTGTAAACTTCTTATTCATTTCTATCCCCTATATTCCTATTATTGAGTAACCTTTCAACTGTATCCATCAACTGGCCTTAAAATTAATGCACATTCATATTCAACTTCATCAATCTTGTTAGCTCAAGTGTAACCCCTATCGAAAATCATTCTTTTTTTTTACTTGTATCGATCTATAGCTATCTTATAAGTTAATTAATGTCAAATTAATTTGGTAGAAATTGGTATTCGATGGCAAAAGACCATGGTGGATCTCCAAAGTTGTACCAGCTTGAATCGAAGAGAAAGCGAGTTACTTGGATTGTTGGTGTTAGTGGTCTATGCATCTTTTTCTATGTTTTAGGAGCTTGGCAGAATAATGGAAGACGACCAACTCCATCTGCTGAAGTGTACACGAGAGTTGGATGTGATCATGATATGTCAACATCGTCAATATCATCATCAGCAATATCATCATCAGTAGTCCCTATGGATTTCGAGAGCCATCATCAACTAGTGGTAAACAATACAAAGTCATTAGAAAACTTTTCACCATGTGATATGTTGTATAGCGAATACACACCATGTCAAGAGCCACAGAGGGGTATAAAATTTGATCGTAATATGCTAAAATACAGAGAGAGGCATTGTCCAAATAAGGAAGAGAAAGAGGCGTTACGTTGTCTTATACCTGCTCCACCCAATTATAAAATCCCTTTCAAATGGCCACAGAGTAGAGACTATGCTTGGTTCGCGAATATACCACATAAAGAACTTAGCATTGAGAAGGCTGTTCAAAATTGGGTCCAAGTCGAAGGTGATCGTTTGAGATTCCCAGGAGGTGGCACCATGTTTCCACACGGAGCTGATGCTTACATCGATGATATAAGTGCACTCGTTCCCCTTACTAGTGGAACTATTCGCACAGCAATTGATACAGGATGTGGTGTAAGGAATATATGTATCTTCTTGTAGTTAATTGATTCGTTAATTTATAAACACGTATCTAATAATTGATATAAATATAGGTTGCAAGTTGGGGTGCTTATCTACTTAGGAGGGATATAATAGCTATGTCATTTGCTCCAAGAGATACACATGAAGCACAAGTTTGGTTTGCACTTGAAAGAGGAGTTCCAGCAATGATTGGTGTTATGGGTTCTCAGAGACTTCCATATCCAGCTAGGGCTTTTGATATGGCTCATTGTTCTCGTTGCTTGATTCCATGGAGCAAGTACGGTAAGGTCTCCGATACATATATTCATTCACATATTAAATTTTCTTTATTAGTTAGTCATGACTCGTGATGATCAATGACAGTTTAATTAATTAATCATTTGTGTATTGCAGATGGGTTATACCTAATTGAAGTTGACAGAGTTCTACGTCCCGGGGGTTATTGGGTACTTTCAGGCCCTCCAATTCGTTGGAAGACATATTGGAGAGGTTGGGAAAGAAGCCAAGAAGATTTGAAGAAAGAACAGGATTCTATTGAAGAGACTGCTAGGCAACTTTGCTGGAAAAAAGTGATTGAAAAAGGTGATTTATCTGTGTGGCAAAAGCCTCTGAATCACAATAAGTGTATCAAAAACAAATCACCATTTATCTGCAAGGCACGCAACAAAGCCGATGCAGCATGGTACGTAATGTAATTAATTACTATATTACTACTATCAATCAACAAACTCATGAATGACATTTATGCCCAATCTTAAGGTATCAAGACATGGAAGCTTGTATCACTCCGCTACCAGAAGTAACCAACTCAGATGAAGTAGCAGGTGGTGCATTAGAAAAATGGCCGGAACGAGCCTTTGCTATTCCTCCTAGGATCAGTACTGGCTCCATACCAAGCATTACAGTTGAGAAATTTAAGGAGGATAACCAGGTAATAGAGAAAGAACAATCGATCATTTTAAAAATAGTACTCCATTTGTATATGTAATAATGAATATGGATCAGGTATGGAGTGAGCGTGTGTCATACTACAAACGTCTAATAGGTCTATTGCCTCAAGGACGATACAGAAATGTGATGGATGCGAATGCTTATTTAGGTGGATTTGCAGCAGCTCTTTCGAAATATCCAGTTTGGGTAATGAACGTGGTTCCTGCTAAGAATGAGCCAGACACTTTGGGTATCATATATGAAAGAGGCTTTATTGGCACATACAATGACTGGTGTGAAGCTTTTTCAACATATCCGCGAACTTATGATCTCATTCATGCTGGTGGCTTGATCAGCCTATATCAGGACAGGTACATATACGCGTCCTGCTATATCTTTGATATTAATTAGTTACTACTAAACTTACATAGTATTAATTCGATTTTTTTTTAATTGATCAAGATGTGATATAACGTATATTCTACTTGAGATGGATAGAATATTGAGGCCTGAAGGTACAGTTATATTCAGAGATGGAGTAGAAGCACTAGTGAAAATCAAAAGTATTGCAGACGGTATGAGATGGCAAAGTCGAATTGTGGATCATGAGAGCGGACCATTTAACCCAGAGAAGATTCTTATTGCTGTAAAAACTTACTGGACCGGTGAACCTAAACGAGAATAGCTGATCAACCACACAATATTTTCGCGTATGGTTATTAAGTTTCTTTCTTGTTATTGCTTGTAGTTGGAATTATTAACTTCATTGCAGATGAATAGAATAGAAGATCGATTCATGCTCATACTCTTTCATCTTGCACCATTTTTTTGCTTCTTATAATGTTGGGTACAATATCACTCTTACTGAGTGGCGTAGCCACTAGACACCCTTCATCGGAAAAAAAATACCCCATACGATACATGAAATAATTAAATAACATATTTTGGACGCTCTTAACATAACAAGCTATTGCATCCCATGGTTTCACCTCCTTGGAATGAGGTAGTGCTCGTGTGTTTGAATCTCACTAATTCTACTTTCTGAAAAGAGCTTTGTGCTATTTCTGGACACCCTTTGTGTAATTACTGGCTCCACACTAACTCTTACTTGATTACGCACATGACTTTTAGCACGTAACATATGCAAAGAACACTATACTAGTATATATCTTCAATATGTACAGATAATATATGTCATATATGATCAAACAACACTAATATTTAAAGTAGAATAAATAACTTGTCAAATACAATGATGATGATCTCAGATCAAAGAAAACTCACCACACAATAATATTCTTTAAGATAATATCCTATTGTTTTGGTAAAAATGTTAACCACTCGAAATTATTCAATGATGACATCTATATATGCATCATTTATGTATGTTGTTGACTGGCCATTCGTTAATGGATGGAAGAGCAACTTCAATTTCCGGGGGTCAACTTTTCATTATTGTAAACACATTATAATAGATTGAACAATAGCTCCCACCAGGTTTTGTCCTGGCCGTATGATGCATGATTGATGATTGAAAATGAAAATTGATGACCAATTAGAATTGTGGTGGACTGGTAAGTACTCCTTCATCTTTAATTAAAGGTTTGGGGTTCAAGTTTACCCGAGTACGGAATCTTCTTTGTTAGGATGTGCTTTACCCTTGATGTAGGATTTTCCGACGCAAATCTAAATTTAGTCGAATTCTAATGTAAATACCTATACCAAACAGAAACAAAAAAAAAGTGAAAACTGATGATGTTTTAATTTAATTTATATCTGCTGCCCAAATCACATTTTGCATGAAATCAGATAAATGAACTAGAGTAGAGTGTGTGTTTGTTTGTTTGTTTCCTCTATTCTTTTCCTTTTAATTAGAACCACCGATTTCCACTAGATTGTCAACCGCCCACTCACAAAAGTCACCATCTCTCCTTAGTCCCTTATGCAATCATTCTTCTTTATTCCTTCCACAATCTTCCTCTTCCTTTTAATCTTTAACAATCAATTTTTCTCTTTGACATGTAACTTTATTTCTTAACTAAGTTTACTAAGTAAACGTTATGTTCGATCATGATTCCGACTTTGAACACTCTAGCCTCTCGGAGGCTTTGCCATAGGCAGGATGTTGACACTCTCCAACAATCCCCCTCCCAACACCTGCCTCATGCAAAATGTTGCTCTTGGGAATCAAACGTACAACTTTATTTCTTAACGCAAAATGTTACTCTTGGGAGTTGAAACCTACGACTTTATTTCTTAACTAAGTTCACTAAGCAAGTATCATGTTCGATCATGATTCCAACCTAAGCCACCCTATACCCCTCGTGGGCCTTGTCATAGGTAGGATGTTGGCACTATCCAACAATCTCCCTCCCAACACCTAATCAAATTCACGACCTTGACTTTGATACCACTTGTTAGGATCAAACGCTTACCATCATGTCAAAAACTATACCTTATAACAAATGCGCAACTTTATTTCTTAACTAAATCTACCATACAAGCGTCATATTCAAACATAACTCTGACACGAACCACCCTAGCCCTTAGTGGACCTTGCTATAAGCAGAATGTTGGCACTACCCAACACTTCTCGTCTTGGAGAAGAAAGGAAAACTATTTATTTTCTATAAAAGTTCATGTGCGGTAGAGGAAGTGCACATGGGGAGAACTTTGCTTAATACCGTATACAAATACCATAATAATAAA
The DNA here is from genome assembly GCA_036250505.1 of Solanum acaule. NCBI lineage: Eukaryota > Viridiplantae > Streptophyta > Magnoliopsida > Solanales > Solanaceae > Solanum > Solanum acaule. The sequence goes on from JAJOOR010017745.1 coordinate 19,621, forward strand.
TTATGGTATTACACCTTTAATTAGCAGATGGATGTACATGGCTTAATTGTCGGCCAAGTATTCTCTGTTAGAGTTTAGTGTAGGAGAATCATGTTAAGTACTCTACTAATTACTAATTAAACAGTGCTGCGTGGAGCTAAACCTTTGTGATTGACAAGCTACTCATATATATGGAATAGAAATTAGTTTTAATTTGAGTTCTTAAACATATCATTATATATATTGGGATCCTAAAAAGCTAATATCATTGCTCCTATCCCACGCTAGCTTCATGAGAAATGACAGTCATAATATATCCTCCCTCCATTTCAACAAAATTACTCATTAATTAGTAGAAACTAACATGTATTTTACTCACTTTTTCTTACCTCCTCCGTCCAACAATACTTGTCCAATTTTAAAAATCAAGAGATAACTTACCTTTTGTGTCTATTTTACCCTTGCTATTATATATTGTTTATCATCTGACACATTTTTCAAAGTATTAAATTTAATAAAGTCAAAGGATAATATAGTAATATTACCCCTATTATTTATTGTTTCTTAAGGGGTGTGTCAAGTCAATAATGGACAATTATTATTGAACATAAGGAGTAATTAATAAATATCTTGAATACGCGATGCAATTTCCAATTTTTTAATAGTTTATTGGTTACGTAAAACTCTCTTTATAAATAAGGATAAAGCTTGAAAGAACATTAATAATGTCTTTTTAATTATGTGAAATATCATTTCTTTTAAATGAATGGAGTATATTACAAGAATATATTAAAATGGATGGAGTATGCCTTCTTGGAAGCGAAGGGAGTACTTTTTACAATTATTTAAGCTGTAAAAAATATGATTGTTTAACTTATTCAAAATTAAAATAAATATTTGGAGTCGCATTATACAGTAATGAGAAGCATATACTAATTGAATCATATATACTATTGTAGCAAGAACAACTCGTCTGCTTGGTGTGAATTACCTCTCAGGTATGATTTGCGAGCTATTGCATAGGAGTGAAGTTTTTACACTGTGTACACCCAAATAATAGCGGATGTGGATTTCCCTTGTCATCCCAAAAAAACATAATTTACATATACATGCGTATAAATACCAAAATCCACTTCAACCCCTTCCTATACGGTGGCAAACTAGCGTTTAGTAATAGATTTTGGAAAAAATATTTGTCTCTTTAGTGAAAATAATTTATACTCATAAGTTCTAAAGATAATTGAAAATTCTTATAAGTTTATATTATCATTTTATTATAAACATGTTCTGTGATAAAAATTAAATTTATAGATTATAATTATATTAAGCTCCAACATGCTTATGAACAAATTCCAATTTTTATATTTACATTACTTTTAATAAGTTCTATGGAATAATACCATTACATATTTGAGAGTCAAATAACAACAAACACATTATATTATATATATAAATACATACTTAACTAATAAATGGTGGGATAGTTTTATAAAATATAGAAGTTTGAATAAATTTTAGTTTTTTAAAAGTTCTCAAATAATGAAATTTGACCCAATTATTAAATTTTTTCTTAGTATTTAAAAATTTGAAATGTTCTCAAAAATATTTACCAAATAATAATAAATTGTATTGGCAGACACTATATACCAATTTTTCCCCTAAATATTTAAAAAATATCTATGGCAAGAAAAGAACCGGAACAAAAAAAGCCGATAGCATTGAAATAGTGGATAATTATTAGTTTGGTAATTAATATATATATATATATATATTACTCTATAAGTAATCCAAAAGAGAAGCCTACTCTTCTATCCGCTTCTCCTTTAGATCGATGCGATATTGCAAATTTGTCATTATTTATGTTTCTATCAATTATTGATGGTTAATCAAACAATTCTCCGACTGTTTTAAAAGTTATTGGGAGAAAAACTTATTTATTTAAAATACTCCTTAGTTAATTATTGGACTGATAAAATAACTCTAGTACGTTTCCCCAATATCCTAGGTATTCCAGATTATCATTATATATGTATGTATATGTATATATATATATATATATATATATATATATATATTTAACGAGAAACAAATTAGATTTTAATAACTTGGTACTAAAATTGAAAAGAAGTTCCAATCCCATAATTCAATTGACATGATATAGTTTGATTTCACATGAAATTTTAAAAAGAAAGCAAAAGTTGTGTGACTTATAATCCTTACCATTTCATTCATAACGTTTGTACAATTATAAAATTTGTCTTAAAATAATGATAAAATTCACATGATCAAAAATCAATTCGTTACGAGTAGAATAAAAAAGAAATACTTTCAAATATGAAAATCCATACTTGATGTTAATAAATAAGGAATTAGTGTTATTTTGGCAAAGACAATTGGAATGATGAGGTCGAAATTATAAGATGAAAGCAAATGAGATGGGTTTGTTTTTTTTGTTTCCACCTGATGTTTGGAATCCATATTGGAATTCTAACTAAATTTAGATTGTACATTGTAGAGCTCATTCAGTGGTGACACTTTCAACAGAATTTTCTTCATATTAAATGCTCGAATTTAAAATCTTTGATTAAATAAAACAATCTCATCACTACACCACCACCTATGTTCGTCAAATAAGACGAGTTACTGCATTGAAGGTGCTTGTAAGTCAGCAACGTATAACTATGATACTATATTATATATAAGCAAGGCATATAATAGCTCCAAGTTCTTTGTATAGTTATACATGCCTTGAGCTTGACTCTGCCTAGCTTTATTATTATAATTTTAGTTTCCTCTCTCTACAAGGTTGGGTTCAACTTGGCTTTCACAAATAATTTAATGCATTATTGGTACAAGGTGGAATTGCTAAAATAGAAGCCTTCAGTGCGTCACAGGCACCCATGAATTCGTGACAGTTTTTTATTTACTTACCACTCGGTATTCGGTACTCACATTTGAGTTCAATAAAATTTGGATTTGCGCTAGAAAGTTAATTTTTCACTCGGTGTCCGATATTCACATTGAAGCACGACTAAATTCAGATTCATACCAAAAAGTTCCACATCAGGGGATGAAGTGCTACCACAAAGACGACATCATATTCAGAGGAACCCGAATCTAAATCCGAAATCTCTGATTAAGCCACAGAATTACTTGTTGTTGGTGAATTCATGACAGTTTCATTTGAAGAAAGTATTGGCTGTCAGTTTAGCATTGTGGCCATTGACTCTTCTCTCTCTCCCTCTCTTTCTCCCTCTCTGGGTTGTCGGCCTCCTTTTACTTACTTTAATTATTATTATTATAGCTAAGAAGTATGTGTATATAATACTACTTATTACATATGCAATACCCAAAATCACTTGTGTTTCTTCTCACTCATCAATTTCATCAAGCAATCTGAGTTTACTTATTCTGGTTCTTTTGCTCTTTTTGCTGGTTTTTGTTATGTACTGTGGCTTAGTTCAGATCCATAAACATCATATTATAAGTGCATAATTAAGCTGGATATATTCATTTCTTCTATTCCTTAGTTACACACTTATAAAAAACCTCTAAATCATGTAACTCAACCTTCATCTATTTCTTCAATCTTCTCCTTTCCCCCAAAAAAACAAAAAAAAAAAAAAAGTTTTTTCTTTCAGTTGCTATATTCTGATTATCTATTTGGATCAATCTATCGATCTGGCTGTAACACTGAATATCGTGTAGCCAAACATTTATAAAAGCTAAAAAAAATATGTAATTTCTATCTCCATCGAAAGTAATCTAGTTCATTTTTATTCTAAAAAAAAAAAAAAAAAAAAAAGTTTCGAGTTATTGATCTGATGGCGGAATTAGAAAATGGGATATCGGCGCCGGCAACGCCGGGGACGCCAACTCCGTTATTCCCGTCGTTACGAGTGGACTCAATGGGTTCTTATGATCGGAAGTCAATGCCCCGATGCAAATGCTTGCCTTTGGATGCTCCAACATGGGGAGCTCCTCATACCTGTCTCGTCGACTTTCCCGCACCAGATATCTCTCTCACCAGAAAGGTACACTACTACATTTCTTTTTAAGATCAATCATTCATGTCTGCATTTTTTTCATTTTAAAAAATAATGATCTACTTTAATTTGATATGTAGTTTAGAAAAAATAAAGAGGATTTTTCAATTTTATGATGTTAAATGTGGCTTTAAACCTGGAAAATGACAAAAAAGAAAAAAAGGGAAGAAAGATTTTTTAGAGTACTATCTATTGACCAAGTTGGGGGTTAGGTACATAATATGGCAACTTAAACCATTACAATTACATCATAAGAGGGCCCAATTAGCCAATAATTTCATTCATATTTTGCTTTTCAATCAGTGAGGCAATCCTCTTGGGTCAACTATCAAACTGTTTTGATACCATTGTTATAAATCAAAAGAGTAATTAATTAGATGAGAAAGATTATTTTGCCTATAAATGCTACTTCTTTTATTTTAATTAGTTTGATATTATATTTTTTTTGGTCCATCTTAAAAAGTATTGACTTTTTTACTTTTACACATAATTACATTGGCATGCTTAAAACCATAAAATTAAAGAACATTTTGATATAATTAACATATCTTTAGTTCCAACTTTTCAAATGACCATACTACAAGTATAAGATCATAAAATGACATTTTGATACATTTAACATATTTCTAATTTAAGACCTCAAGATTCAAAAATCTTTTTTATTTTCTTAAACTTCATATCAAGTCAAAATCAGAGGCGTATCTAGAGGGGGTGCCGTGGGTTCACGTGAACCCATGCTCCCCTCTCTAGATCATGTATAGTAGTGTTATATCTTTTAAAAAATATTAAAATGTAGATGTGTGAACCCATGTTGAAAGTATATCATATAATAATGCGATGATGATTGGGTGCACCTCTCTAAGTGAGGATATAAATTTAAATCTTATATATATCTTGTCTCTGTGAGTAACACATTTCCAAGTGGTTATCGGTTATACTTTTGACGTTTCAGCTAATTTTGCTTTTGTTTTTTTCCTTTAATCTTTCAAAATTTTCAAGTGTGTTACATTGAAAATTCCTAAAAATTTAACATTGTAATTTTTTTATATAATTAAATCAAATGTGTATATTAAAATTTAAAACTAGTAGTATTATACATTTTGAACCTATAATTTTTAAAATTTAATGGTTCATATACGAACTAAAAGTCAAATTGATCAGATTTATATTTAAAATATATTTTTTCGTAATCGTGCACCCATCTAGCCGAAATTCTGGATACGCCTCTGGTCAAAATATGTTAAACAAATTAAAACGGAAGGAAATATTTAATTGTACAATTTGCTTTTCAAATGAGTAGATTTTTAATTTTTTGCCCTATAAATAAACTGGTATTTAATTTGACCCCGGAGAACCAACCCATTGAACCTATAAACTCATTAGTATTTCTTGCATACCCAATTTACTTTAATTCTTGGGCGAAGTAATTTGATTTA
>JAJOOR010017746.1:0-24372 GCA_036250505.1 Solanum acaule
TGTTAATCGCTCATGGTTCCCACAACCCTAGTTGTGGAGTTTAGTTACCCATAATTATATGAACACAATTCATTGTTTTAGATGAAAGAATTATGAACCTACGTAAGAAGAATAATAAACCCAGAAATTCAACTTGAATTGCAACACCAAAATCTTGAAAACGAATTTAGGAAATTAAGAATTGCTAAAGTTGCAAGTATTATCCCAAGTCAAGAACTAGAATAAAAGTAGTAAAATCTAACCCCCAAAAATGAGGTTTACATCCCCTATTTATAGAAAACAAGTCCTAAAATAAAAGGAAAACAAAATAAGGAAATAAAACTGCAGGACGCATCTCCATTCTACGAGGCTGACCGACGGTCTGTAAGTTGAATGACAGTCCATAGGTCTCTTCCGTGGCTCCATACTTAGCCGATTTGAAATCTTCACAAATCTGCCTCTCTCAGTCAGCTTCCACGAACCAGCAGCACAGTCCGTCAGTGAGACAGCGAACCGTCAGTCACCTCCGTTGCTCTATACTTAGATTATTTCAACTCAGGTACTGGAACCACTCCTCTGATCACCTCTACAGAGCTGCAGGACGGATCGTAGGTCATTCGACGGTCCGTCAATCCCCACCGTGGTTCCACACTTGGTCAGATTTCCATGAGCTTAAATCTTGCCATGCCTGGTCGTCCCATGACCCTTATCTATGGGGCGTCACTCATCCTATGGACTGTAGGTGACTCTTTTCAGCACTTGCCTCAGCTACATCTTCATCTTTTCACGCCTGAGTTTATCTCCTAAAATTACAACAAAAAACACATAAAACCAACACAAAAATGCCTTAGACATTCACAAATCCTAAGTGAAACATATCAATAGTACCGTAAACTCACGGTACATCAACACCCTCAACTTAAAATCGTTATGTGTCCTCAAGCAACACATTATGACTCTAAACGACACTTGTACAGAAGCAAACAATTTCAGCCCAAGCAATCACATGGCTCTTCATCCCGACTCTTATTTTGAGTGCGACTTTGTTCTCTTAGACTCAACAAGCTAACTTGTGCGGATCAAAACATGACAAAGATCGACCAACCAACACACAACATACACTATTTTACTATCTCCAAGGTACCAATTTTCTGACAATGTAACTAGTGCCCTTACTTCAAACGAAATGCCTCTTTTCAGACAATGAATATGAATTTGAGTACAAGGATTCATTTAACATTCACGCTTAGAAGTAACTTCAAGTACAATTAGTGCTCAATACCATAGTCTTGCCCTAATTTTCACTGCTTTGACTCTCCAAACTAGATTCTAGGGTCACTATAGGACCTTCTTGGCTTGTAACGTAGGCTCAGGGTTAGATGTGGTACATTTGGATACTTCTTTTTGACTTTCTACCCTCCTTGACATTACACTAGGTTTTCAACCTCATTTTGCCCTATTTTTGACATCCTACCGTTTTACCTTCTTTCCCTTGATTTTCTTCAACCATGGATGTGAGTTTAGACTTTGTAGCTCTTTATCTTTTCACTTTCATTTGTTTTTCTTGCGTTTTATTCTTTTCTTTAGCTTTCAGCAAGTCACATCCTTTCTTATCTTTTCTTTTTCTCTTTTTCAACATCAAACTCTTTTCATACCCATTTTTCTTTTGGTTTCCTCTTTCATAGCTACCCTCAACTCATGGATTTTCCATTGGTTGAGGTGCACAATACCTGATGTCGGATCAGGGCCACGATTGAGGTTGCACTTTACATTTGCCACCCTTAACTTAGGCTTTTGGCCTAAGTCGAGGTGCACATGTCCAAGGAGGGACTGGGGCCGACATAGTAGATTATGGGAAGGTGAGTTAGGGGTTCAGAAAGAAATGGTCTAATTTAGGCTCAAGGCATTTGGATCAAAGGGTTATTTCATTTGGTTGGATTCTTCTTTTAGGCAATTTGTGGACTTATCACAACAAAGGCCTATGATCACTTCCTAGCCTCTAGAGTAAATTGTCTTAGCAGGACTAACCGGACAAGTTCTAGATTGGCATAGACTTCACCCTATCACTCACAATCAATTTACCCTACCCCCAACAACAAAAAATAGGTGCACTTATCCCCAATACACACAAAGAATAGTAAAAAGTGAGGGATATGGGTGAAGCAAACCTGTGGTCCGTAGTGTCGATGAACCATCAACAAGCGGGTGGGTTTGGTTTCCCGTAGCCCGCTAAATCAACACTCGGGTCACCCTTAGTTGTGTCCGCATCAACAAGGATAGCACTATCAATAGTGCTATATGTCACTCTAACTGCACCCTCAGTGGTGCTCACATCAATCCTCACGGGAATAGAACTCGACACCCCAGCAATCATCTCATGGGTCCTCTGTTGCCTCAACTACTCATTTATTATAGAGGCTTTTCGAGCCTTCTTCTCCTGCCTCGCTGCCTGCGCTGCCTTTTGCTAGCCTTTTCCTCCTCCTTGAGCTCAGTTTTGTGACTAGATCGGTGCCTCTTACCGCGGGCACGTGCAGGCTCGGGATGCTTCTCCGCATCATCTCCACTGAATAGTGCACCAAGGACTATTTCATCACCTAATACAAAGGGTGCAGCCTATGGCTCGACAGCTAGTGTGGCCAGGATGGCATCAACATCGGCCCGGAGACTCGCTACCTCAGTCCAGAAAGAGGACATATCAGTAGTAGGAGCTGGCCAATCTAGAACTCTCAACTCGAAGGCATCGAGCTGCTTATGAACTGCATTGACCTTTTGGTCCGTTTTCATCTCCATCCTCTTTTCTACACTCTCTTCAGACTCAGCAATCAACTTCCACATCCACGGCTTAATATGCTGCAGCAAAGTGGCCATCTGACCCTCCAATTTCTGGACTCGAGCCAGTGGTATCATAGTCGTTCCGGAGAGTGGGGTGGCTCGAGATGAGCTCGGGGCCTAGCTGGTCGTCTGAGAAGAGGAAGTTGGGTGCTCATCTAGAGAAGATGTAGTGGGGGGCCCATTTCCCTGCAAATGCCCCACAATGTGTATTAGATCCTCGCCCATAGGTACATCGACTCGAGGCCCTCTGCGTTGTGCTGCCACATTCACGTCATCCTGAATCAACCCAATGTTAAGGGTCCCAGTCGCATGCACCAATTTATCACCATGCCAAATAGGCACTCCTGCATCCCTGCAAAGCTGAAATATCATATAGGGGAAAGGGTAGGTGGTGGTGGTCTTGAAAGCCCTCTCATACAATTCTCCTAGTAGCAGGCAGGGAAAATTTATATCCAATCAGGCAACCAGTGCAGCCACCATGACTGCTCTATCCCAAGTGACTATAATATCGGCCATTGTTGGTGACAATCTATTTCAGACCAATAGCCAAAAGAACATGGTTGCTGAAGTAAGAGTGGCCTTCTGAATACCCAACTGTGGCGCAACAACCCATTCCGCTCTCTCTCCATCCAAAGCCAAATGCCGAGCAAGCCATGATAAAACCGCCTCCCTTTGATCTATATTTCGGCCGAAGGCTCTTGTCCGCACAATCTCCCACCGATAGTCAAATTCAGCGGTGGAGTCCGCTCATGTGTGGTGAGGGTTAGGGCCATAAAGGAACCGACTGATGGTGGTGTGGGATAAGTTCACCGAGACACCTCAGACCATGGTGGATGTGTGGGGTCTTGTGTTGCGGGCTTGGCGTTCTTGTGAATTCGCCCTCGGAGAGTAGCAGCATAGCAAGCGTAAAAATCCCACACAATCTCCTCGCTATAAGTACTCGAATCAAGAGCCATCCACTCGCACTTGTGCCTTTGGAAAAGTTGGTGGATATCTGGCATAGTGTGGAGGCTCCCGGTGAGAACTATGCGCTCCTTCGTAATTATACGGGCCATCTTTTCCATGGCATTCTTCATTTTGGCGTCACGGTAAATCTGCCGCTACCCCTCGACGCACCACCTGTTCGGCTCTCCATCAACAGGATCTGGTTGGTCATTTTGAGGGATGTGAATCCCGTAAGAGCTAGATGCCTCATCAGACGAGGCAGCTGCTTCATGTGCACTTCAACCGGTGGCGGACCCGAACCCAGACCCGGCAGTAGAGTTGGACGCAAAACAGGACCCAGACCTAGTTGGTGACCCAATCTGTGTATCATCCTCATCAAATTGGGAGGCAGTGACTATGTCGGGGAGCACCTTCTTCGACTGGTTCCAAGTAGTCTGGGCAGGTGTGGGTGAGTAATTCGGGTCCCGTTGCCTGTCGGTATCCTCATAGATAAGTTGTAAGGTCGGTGCCACTAATTTTGACCGGCCCCTGTTGATGACGACTTTCTGGTTTGGTATCATGGTACCTGCGGAGGAGATGTTAGTACCCAACACAAGGACTAAACATGGTGGAAAGAATTTAATAACTATAAACAAACAGAATCAAAAAGGAAAAAAAATTAATAATAATGAAAAAAATTACAGTAAACTACAGTGGTAACCGACGGAGGGAACCTACAGTCTGTGGACCTGATCCGTAAGCCAGAAGTAACCAGGGCATAGTCACAAATGTAAACGACGGAGATGCAGAATGGTCCATGGGTCATTCCACGGACCGTAATCCACCTCCGTCGTGTCACACTTAGGAAATTTCCCAAGTGCCCCTACTACGAACCTCATCAACGGTCCGTCGATTGAACAACGGTCCGTGGATGAGGTATCGTGGGTGTGTCTAGGCCAATTTTATGCATTAGTGCTTATCATTTAGACATACAAGAGGATCAACAACATCACTAAGCAAGTCTAATCATGCATTTCAACACTCCACATGCTAGTTCGTCATTATGGGGTGTCCGATAATTAAGTGAAGCACGCCATTCATACAAGTTATGGAACTCTAAGTCGGAACTTACGTTTAGACTCGTAGTTCTACTGGTTTTAAGTTAGAATTACCTACAATCACTGACCATCGTCCCAAGGGTGTCTAAATTTCATATTTAACAGGTATTTAGGGATGAATGGCTACCCAAGGTCAAGACTCACTCCCGACTTACCCTATTCATGCTATGAATCGTAATTCAAAGTGAGGGGATAGTCAACTACCTTCCAAGAAATGAGGAGTTGTGTGATTGTGTGCCAAGACTTAGACTCTGATTGAATTTGACCCAACATTGTACCGTACCCGGACACCGGACTCTCTTGAAGATGGGATTTTTTGGGAAAGATAGGAAGGGTATGAATATGTGGATTTTCGGGTGTGGATTTCTATGGGAGATCTGATGGAGGATGGTGTGAGGGAGTGAATTTTTTGCCTTTGGGGTGTTGGGGTTCGGATGAGGGTTTTGGAAAGAGTGGGAAATGTTTTAAACTTTGTGGTTTTTAAATAAAGAAAGTCTGGGTCGGGTCGGGCAGACTAGGGTTTCGACCTATGAGACCCCACTTACGGTCCATAGGTCGATCTACAGTCCATAGGTCAAGATCGTAGATCACCTCAACACTTAGAAAAATTTAAGGACTTACCTGCGGTTTACGAACGCCATCACGGTCCGTGGAGTGAACGACAGACCGTCGATAGGGTCCATAGACCGCTGCCCCAGACATTTTTCTGCAGATTCTGCTTCTCACCCCTGCACATGTAGTAACCATTAGCCCTTTCTTTTACATTTTCAGTACACTTTTTAGACACGGACCCTATGCTATGTCTAGCCAACACTAAAACAAAACTTAAACAACTGTCTAAATTAGTACAGAGGAGCAACTACTAAACGACCTATTGTTGGGTAGATTTTACATCTTGGGTTGCCTCCCAAGCAGCGCTTAATTTTACGTCGCGGCACAACGCAGGCTTCTTGATTACTCAGACTTCATCAGGATGATAGGCCTCAACAACTTCTTGCACACTTTCTGTGTTTCCCAGATAGATCTTGACCCTTTGCTCGTTAACCATGAACCTTGTTCCTTCACTGTTCACAAGCTCAACCGCTCCATGGGGGAGTACTTTTGTGAGCAAAAATGGCACGGTCAATTCGGATTTGAGTTTGTCCGGAAACAAGCGCAACCTAGAGTTGAATAGAAGCACAAGATCACCCACAACAAATTCTCACTTTCCAATTCTTTGATCATGATACTTCTTCATCTTCTCTTTGTACAAGGCTGAACTTTCATAAACTTTTAAGCGAAACTCATCAAGCATATTCAAGTCATTCATTCTTTGATTAGATGTGGCGCCCCAATCCAAATTTAGCTTCTTCATAGCCCACAAAGCCTAATGCTCTAGCTCCACCGGTAAATGGCAAGATTTCCCATATACAAGTTGGTAAGGAGACATACCTATGAGAGTCTTGTATGCAGTGTGCTAGGCCCATAGAGCATCATCAAGCTTCCTTGACCAATCCGTTCTATTAGCATTCACAGTCTTTGCCAAAATTTGTTTGATCTCTCTGTTGGACACTTCATCTTGCCCACCAGTTTGCGGATGGTAAGGAGTGGCTACAGTGTGGCGGACACCATATTTCTTAAGAAGCGCCTTGAACAACTTATTACAAAAGTGGGAACCTCCATCACTGATAATCACCCTCGATGTCCTAAATCTGGAGAAGATATTCTTTTTCAAGAATGCAGTGACACTTTTACCTTCATTGTTGGGGAACGCAACTCCTTCCACCCACTTCGATACATAATCAACCGCCACAAGAATATACTTCATCCCATGTGAACTCACAAATGGACCCACAAAATCAATGCTCCATACATCAAACAACTTTATCACCAATATATGATTCATAGGAAGCTGTTGCCTCTTTGAAATCCCTCCTTCTCTTTGGCAACGATCACAAGACTTGGCGAAATCATGAGCATCTTGGTGGATGGTAGGCCAGTAGTACCCACACTGCAAAATCTTATGCGCAATTCGAATACCACTACGATGCCCACCAACAGGTGATGAATGGCATGCCTCAAGAACACTCAACATCTCAACCTCGGGCACACAGCGACGAATAATCCCATCAGCACAACTACGATACAACTAAGGCTCATCCCAAAAGAATTTCTTCACATCATGCATAAACTTTTTCCTTTGGTGAAAAGACAAGTCCGGGGCCACCAAATCGCTTGCCAAATAATTAGCAAAGTCTGCGAACCAAGGAATCAGATCATGAGAAGCAGTCAATACCTGTTCATTTGGAAAAGTATCATTAATTTCAGCCCTATCACCAAGCTTTAGCATAGCCTCTTCCTCTATTCTGGACAAGTGATCGACAATTTGATTTTCGGTCCCCTTTCTATCTTTTACCACAAAATCAAACTCTTGCAGCAACAATACCCATCTAATCAACCTCAGTTTTGCAACCTTCTTCGACATCAAATACCTCAATGCAGAATGGTCAGTATGCACTATGACCTTAGTACCAAGCAGGTAGGATCAAAAAATTTTGAATGCGAAAACCACCGCAAGAAGCTCTTGTTCAGTTACAGTATAATTCTTATGTGCCACATTTAGAGCTTTGCTAGCATAGTAAATAGGATGGAGAATTTTCTCTCGCCTCTGTCCCATTACCACACCTAGCGCTACTACACTCGTATCACACATTACCTCAAACGGTTGTCCCCAATCCGGTGAAATAATGATAGGTGCAGTGACTAACTTCTCCTTCAACTCTCCAAATGCTCTTAGACAAGCATCATCAAAATGGAACTTACACTCCTTCTCGAGCAATTTGCACAAACGATGTGCAATTTTTGAGAAATCTTTGAGGAACCTCCTATAATAACCTGCATGCCCAAGAAAACTACTAACACCTTTTACAGAGATAGGTGGAGGAAGTTTTTATATTACCTCAACTTTCGCTTTATCTACCTCAATGCCTTTCTCAGAAATCCGATGACCTAGAATTATCCCTTCTTTCACCATAAAGTAGCACTTCTCCCAATTTAGCACCAGATTGCAATCTTCATACCTTTTAAGCACCTCAGTCAAATGATTCAAACATCGATCAAAAGAGTCAACTACCACAGAGAAATCATCCATAAATACCTCAATAGTTTCCTCCACTATATCAGAGAATATCGACATCAAACAACGCTGGAAGGTCATTACAGCATTGCACAACCAATAGGGTATCCATTTGAAGGCGAAAGTCCCATAAAGGCAAGTGAAGGTGGTCTTCTCTTGGTCTTCCGGAGCTATAGAAATATGATTGTAGCTCGAATAACCATCAAGAAAACAATAGCAACCCTTACAAGCAAGTCTATCCAACATCTGATCCATGAATGGCATAGGGAAATGGTCATTTTCTATCCAAGCATTTAGCTTCCGGTAGTCCATGTAGACTCTCCATCCAGTCACGGGCCGCATCGAAACAAGCTCGTTTCTCTCATTAGGAACCACAGTTATCCCACCTTTCTTAGGCACACATTGAACAAGACATACCCAACTCCTATCTGCAATGGGATAGATAACTTTAGTATCCAACCACTTGATGATCTCCTTTTTAACTACCTCTTGCATAGGCAGATTTAATCTTCTTTGGTGCTTAATACTAGGTTTGTGATCTGGCATGAATTGAATTTTGTGGGAACAAATATCTGGAGGAATCCAATAATATCCACAATAGTCCACCCAATAGCTCGCCTGAACCTCTTTAACACAGTCACCAAGCACTCAACTTGTCTCGCATTTAAATCTGCTGCAAAGATGACCGGCAAAGTATTATCTCTACCCAAGAATACATACCTCAGATGCGGTGGTAGAGCCTTAAGCTCCAATTTCGGTGCCTCCACAATAGATGGTCTCGCGGGTGGAGACTCACGATTCTTCATGTCTAACTCATGCTTCTTTGGTTTTGACCGATATTCGCACCTATCGAGTGAAGCTACCAACTCATCGTACTCTTCAATACCATCACTATCGAAATTCATCATAACTGTTGCTAGTGCCTCAACACCGAGTCACTCTTCAATTTGCACTTGTGTTCCACTCTCAACTCTGTAAGTTATAGCAGATACAATTTGGAGCTCACCACTCTGCCTCATGGACCTACAAATATTGATAGTTGCTTCTTCATTGTTCAGTCTGAACTTCATCTGCCGCTTCTCCATATCAACCAACGCACGACCTGTGGCAAGGAATGGTCTCCCAAGGATGATGGGAACCTCAAAATCAACCTCACAGCCAAGAATCAGAAAATCCGCCGGAAAGATGAACGACTCCACTTTCACTAGCACAACATGGAGTACACCAATGGGCCTTTTTACGGTTCGATCGGCCATAAGTAACTGTATCGTAGTAGGCTTTGGATCCCCTAGACCCAACTTCTTATAAATAGACAATGGCATAAGGTTGATGTTATCACCAAGATCACACAATGCCTTAGCAAAGTGTAACAACCCTATAGTACATGGAATCGTGAAAGCATCAGGATCTTCCTTCTTTTACACAAGAGACCTTGTAGCAATAGTGCTACAATGCTGCATTATATCATCATCTTCAAAACTGACTAACCTTTTCTTTGTCACCATATCTTTCATAAACTTTGCATACCCAGGCATTTGTTCCAAGGTTTTTATCAATGGAACGTTGATGGAAAGCTGCTTCAACATAGTAATAAACCTGCAATATTTACCATCTTCAGTCTTCTTCACTAACCTCTGTGGAAAAGGTGGTAGAGGTCTAGGTATGGGGACCACTTTCTGAGATATCTCCGCTTCTTTCTCTGTCGCATTCTCAGACTCTTCTCTAACCTCTTCCACATCATCTTCTTTTCTAATCTCAACATCCACCACAGATGGCATAGGTGGATCAATGGTTTGCTTAACCCATTGAGTAGTAATTGACATACAATGACCATCATTCTTTGGATTATGGATGATGTTGCTAGGAAGAGTGTCAGGTTGACGTGGGTTCACTGTAGTGGACAACTGAGTCATTTGCTACTCTAGATGCTTTATTAACACTGCATGGGCATCAACTTTTTGACCAATACCAGACAAGTCGTTTCTCATCTCCTTCACATTATTATCAGTTACATCAAACCTTTTCATCATCTTCTGTATCATATCTTCAATACACGCCATATTGCCTCCATCTTCCCTAGTACCAGATACCTAATTTTAAGAGGGAACATAAGGTCCAACCCGAACGTTTCTATTGCCATAGTTGTTTCAGTTTTTAGTTGTTGTCGCAATTGAAGTTCCCATCCCGGACATATTGACCCTCTCGATTGTAATTGCCATAGTTTCGACCTTAGTTTCCTTCCTTGACCTTGGCACCAATTTTCCATGTTGGATCCTTGGGTGTTTCGTTGGAAACCCCCCGTCTGATCATTCACTTCATAAGCATCCTCTTCATAGTAACACTCTTTAACAGGTGGTGGAGTTCTAGTGAAGTAGTTCACAACATTTACCTTTTCCGCACCTCCGTTCACATGCTTCAATACCAACCCCAACTCAGTCCTCATCTGAGCCATGTCCTCACGAATCTCATCTGTAGACTGATTGTTTGTAGCATGAACGACAAACATATTTCTCCCAGTATCTGACCTCCTAGTGATCCATGCTTTATTGTTGCGAGAGATCTTCTCCAGTTTTTCTGCAATCTGTGCATATGTGCACTCACCATATGAACCTTCAGCAATAGTATTAAGCACTGCTTTATTGTTGTCATCCTGACCTCGATAGAAATATTTCTTCAGTGACTCATCATTAATACGGTGATTTGGGACACCTCTTATGAACGCAGTGAACCTGTCCCAAGAGCTACTCACAGACTCTCCAGGTAATGCCACAAAATTATTGACCTTATCTTTGTGATTGAGCTTCTTGGACACTGGATAATACCTTGCTAAGAACACATCCTTCAGTTGGTTCCATGTATAGATTGAGTTATAAAAAAGCTCAGTGAACCATACACCAGCATCGCCTGTAAGTGATAAAGGGAACACTCACAATCCGATAACATCCATATCTAAGTCTAGTCGACCTACACAACTCTTGCAAACCACCCTTAGCTTGGCTATGTGAGCATGTGGATCCTACGATGGCAACCTCGAGAATAAGCCCCTTGCTGTAAGCATTTTTGTCAAGCTACTGGTCACTACAAATGTGTGCCCCGGAGGCAAATGGGGTAGGACAACTGGTCCATCAGAGTCAGCAATAATGTCATTGCCCCTATAGTTGTCATGCAGTTGTGGGCCTGGTGGACCATGCACCCTCGTTGCATCTCCCAGTTGATTTTCAGCTAGAACCTGGTGTCTCCACCAACTACCGTCGGAGGTTGCAACTCAACTTCATCACCTAGATTTCCTCCGATAGGATTAACTTGAACTCCTTGATTGTTCATTCTTCGCAAAGTTTGGTTCAACTCTGGATTGTAAGGAGTAAGTGGTTCACCTTGGCTCCGTGTACTTGGCATACACTAGAGTCAGAACTTGAGAGAGACAAAAACAAAAACAAAAAGTAAAATTAGGAAATATTTGACTAAAGTTCAATAATGTAGTTAAAATAAATCTAAAACCAAATTCCCCGGCAGCGGCGCTAAAATTTAATACGCTCAAATTACACCTCCCTAAAGAAGCATAAGCGATCGTTATCAAGTAAAGAATCCAACTTGTAGGTTGGGGTTGATCCCACGAGGAAAATGGTCTAGACTTCACTTTAACCAACAATTATATTCTTTTAGTCAAATTAGTTCCAGAAACAAGTAATTAAAGGGGGGATTTGTGAAACAAATTGTAAGAATTCAGTAAGTAATCAGTAAACAAAAGTCAATTTTGGTTGTTATCGGGATGAGAGAATTAACTAGGGTATACGTGTTCCCCACAAGCTCATAACACAGTAATCCTAATAATAGCAATCCTTTCCTAGTGTACTACATGCAAAGTGATAAGCTAGGTATTTCTAAATCCTTGGTCTGGCATCACCTCTCACCTTGGTCCGGCTACATGTGTATAATTTACTAACCCTTACCTTTACCTCATATTAGACATCACATCGATTTTTGGCTTAGTTATTACTTCGCACCAATCGACACTAGACTATTAGATAGTATCGCACTAAATTTATATTGATAATTCTTTTCTTGTTGATTACCTCCTTTGTCCGGCAACTAACAACAAGGTGAGTTCTAACGTTGTGCACCGTTAGAAAGACATTTAAATGAAAGAATTATCAATGCATGCAAAATACTATTCAAGAATTGCCTATTTACTATTCATACTTTGTTAATCGTTCATGGTTCCCACAACCTAGTTGTGAAGCTTAGGTACCCATAATCATATGAACACAATTCATTGTTTTAGATGAAAGAATAATGAACTTACGTAAGAAGAATAATAAACCCAAAAATTCAACTTGAATGGCAACACCAAAATCTTCAAAACGAACTTAGGAAATTAAGAATTGCTAAAGTTGCAAGTTAATATCCCAAGTCAAGAACTAGAATAAAAGTAATAAAATCTAAGCCCCAAAACTGAGGTTTCCATCCCCTATTTATAGAAAAAAAATCCTAAAATAAAAGGGAAACATAATAAGGAAATAAAACTAAAGGACGCGTATCCATTCCACGAGGCTGACCTACGGTCCATAAGTCGAATGACGGTCCGTAGGTCTCTTCTGTGGATCCATACTTAGCCGATTTGAAATCTTCACAAATCCACCTCTCTCAGTCAGCTTCCACGAACCAGCAGCACGGTCTGTCAGTGAGACGATGGACCATCAGTCACCTCTGTCACTCTATACTTAGATTATTTCAACTCAGGTACTAGAACCACTCCTCTTATCACTTCTACGGAGCTGCTGGACGGACCGTAAGTCATTCAACAGTCCGTCAGTCCCCACCGTGGTTCCACACTTGTTCAAATTTCCATGAGCTTAAATCTTGCAATGCCTGGTCATCCCACGAACCTTATCTATGGGGCATCACTCATCCTACGGTCTGTAGGTGCCTTCATAGGTGAGACTTTTCATCACTTTCCTCAGCTACATCTTCATCTTTTCACGCCTGAGTTTATCTGCTGAAATTTCAACAAAAACACATAAAACTAACACAAAAATGCCTTAGACATTCACAAATCCTAAGTGAAACATATCAATAGTACTGTAAAATCACGGTACATCAGTTGGTTACCGCATTTTAAGTGTGATTTTTCCCTCCTTCGAAGATGATTACTCTTCGGGATAGCATTGAGAGCTTTAAGCGTCTAGAAGGTGAGCCAATACACGAAACTTGGCGGCGATTCAAGAAGTTGGTGCTTCAATGCCAAACCCATGGCTTGCTAGATAACTTATTGTTGCAGTATTTTTACTGGAGTCTTAACTCGGTAAATAAGGGTTTTTCTAACCAACTTTAAATAGGAGGTTTGATGCAACAACCTTATGTGATAGCAGCTCAGCTCATGGGTGGCATTACTACCATAAATAGAGTGTGGTATACCCGTGAAGACCAGGTCTCCCCTCTTAAGTTCAAACTAACTAAGGAACAAATGGAGAAGGACCAAGAGAGGGACCAAAACATGGCCAAGATCATGACACAACTTGATATTTTGTCTAAAAATGACATGGGACCTGGTGCTCGAAGTGTCAATGCCATGGTGTCGAGTGTGCTAATCCGGATTAGTCCAAGTTTGAGTCCTTGTATAATAAATAGGTAAATTTCCTAGCCAACCTAGGCGGTGGCTACCATTAAAACTACCCAAGGAAGGGTGGTAACCAAGGTTGGGCTAGGGATGAAGGTTGGAAAGATCGAGATCGTGAATGGAGGGACCGTAATCCAAATTGGAAGGATGGGGAGAAGGATAGATATGTAGCTCCTCATGAGTGCCAAAAGCAAAAGGATTCGGAAGGTGGTAGGTCTGAGGATATGGTCTCTCGTATTCTTAACAAAGTTGAAGGGACAAACAAGATTTTAATAGAAATGAAACAAAATGTGTCTACCCTTAGCCAGACCGTCACCCCTCATTCAGTGTCGATCAAGCAGTTGGAGATCCAAATGGATCACATATCATCTCATCTCAACCCAAGACAATATGGGGGTTTGCCTAGTGATACTATGGCTAAACCCAAGAATGAGGTTTGAAGGTAGACTTGCATCATGCCATGACGTTAGATAGGGCGCTGCTTGGGAGGCAACCCAAGTTTTCTTATTTGTTTTTCTTTCTTTGTTTGGAATAATGGTGTGTTGGTTTTTAGGTTAACCTGTGGAAAGTGTTCGGAAAGAGGGAAATTGGCAAGAAAAAGGTCTAGTCGGCGCATCGCCAAAAGGGTCGGCGACCCCGACTAAGACCTCCATTGGACTCAAGACAAATTTAACTTGGAGTTTGTAACTTTCGGCAAAAACTAGGATATTATTGGCGAGTCGCTGACCTAGTTGGCGACCCCGATAGAGTTCGTTGTTTGGAACTACAAATCAACTAGAAGTCTTATAAAATTCAGCGAGATAAATGTCTACGCGGCGCTTCATCGAGTAAATCGTTGAGTAAGACTAATGTCGCCGAATGGGCAAAAACTGGACGGTTTTTAATATTTTTGCATTCTCGAAGTGTTTAGTAATCAATTTGTGCTCGGAACTTGGATTACATTGCCGCCTAGCGATTCAATCTTAACTTAATCAGCATTAAAGGTTGGTTTCCCGATCCCCGAGTTTATTTTTAACATTTTGGACTTTTATACAAATGATCTTACCGTGTTGTTGTGTCTTGTGCCTCTCTGATAGTATTAGTATGCTTAAATGCCTGTTTTAATTTGAATATATTACCCGAATTGTGTATATTGTTGAATTCCCGTCTTTTTGTGCTCTAAAATAAAGTAAATTTGTGGGATTGTGCTTGTATGTAATGGGTCTTGCGTTAATTTGACTAGTGCTTGGTTTGATTTAGTTTTCGGGGTTACAGGGTTGAATTCGAGAAGTTGGGCGGATTATAGGCACGTTGAGTCTTTTGGCAAGTTAGGTTGAGTTCACCGAGCCACTCGGTGGTTCGCCTAATGTCCTCATCTCGCCTTTAATTTCATGTTTTATGTGTTGTTTGGATCTGTAACTTTTGGTGAGAAGCCTGAGGTCGCTGAAGGAACTCGGTGACTCGCCAAAGGAACACAGCGACTCGCTGAACGTGTTCTTGATCGCCCTTTGCCTACACCCCTGCATCCTTTAGGCACTGTAACTTTCGATGAGACAACCCTTGCTCGCCGGATGATGTCGGTGATTCATCGAATGGATCGGCGAGTTTGCATGCAACTAAATTTCTGTGCTTTTGTCGAATGTTTTCTAACTTTGTCTCGAGGCTTTGCAGACATGGCTAGACCTAAATTTACTGGGAGAGTCATGCCACCTCGATTGATAAGAGCACGGAGTTTCAAATTAATTGAAGAGAATTCGAATCCTCCCAAGAAGGGAAAACAAGAACCTCCACTTGGAAACAAAGGCAAACGCAAGAGGCCCAGTTCTAACAGGAAGGCTAATCCACAAGACTCCTCTATTCCTTCATGGCCTGGCAGATCAATGCAGCTGTGCGGAATTTTATTGTGGATACACCTGTAGCAACTCCTGATGAGTCTGGTGCTATTATTCCTTTTGAACGGACTCTCGGCACTGATGCCAGACAGATGGAGCAAATGCATAGACAAGATCCCCTCTTTACCTCTCTCTCTGTCTTTATTTCTTTGATTTGTTGGATATTATTTGTTTGTTTGCATTTGAGGACAAATGTTTTTATTTGTGGTGGGGTGAATCCCACATTTTGTGTGACATTCGTAACTCTTGTTTTGTTTATATTTGGGCTTTGAGCTACAAATTATGTTTTTGCACTGCTTTTTGTGGATGTTTGAACTTGGGGCTCCTTGTTTATAATTGTAAACGATTTTTGACCCATCCGAAATTTTTTGCCAGCACTTGTATGTGTTGAATATGGTTGTTCTCTTGTAAATTTGAGTACCGGTTTTTGTCAATACCGATGACTCGAATAGTGCTCATAATTGAACAAAAATTAATGTGCGGCTACAACGAGGCCAATTGAAGTTGCATAGACAATATGTGAACTATTTGCATCTCGTTGTGACTAGCCAATTATCAAATGAATCTCTCGTAATGAACATTGCACACTAGCAAAAGTATGGAGTCTTGTTTGACATTGGTGTCAATGCCATGTGTGATGAGCTTACCGTGAACCATGTGTGATGACACCTATAATTTACCCCGTTGGTCCGATTGACTAAGTGATGCAAATTTCTTAAGATGATCTTAGGCAACTTTAAAGAGTGTGAACCAATTTGAAATTATACCTCTTTTGTGGCTTACCTTGTGAGTGTGTGAACCTCTTTTGAGCCCCCCTTGAGCCTTACCCTTTTTCTCGGAAGAAACTTTATGAAAGCTTAACCTTTCTTGATCCATTACCCATAATCCTCATGATTTGTGATTTGGTTGAATAGCCAACTTAGGCAAAAAGCCTAAGTTGGGGGTGTGGTGAAAAGAGAAAGTAAATCAAGAAAATTCAAAGAAGTCCCTTTTTCCCATGTTTTGAGAAAAATGGAACCCCTCCATATATAAAAAAAAGAAGAAAAATATTGAAAAAGAAAAAGAAAGAAAAAGTTGTGGAATAAAGTTGTGAAAAAAAAATGGTGTTACCAATGATCCATGGAAGATGAATAAGAGGTGACTTCTGAGCTTGAATGAAAATGATAAAGAAAAGGAAAGAAGGTGTTGCTCACATCATATTTCATGAAGATTTAAGCATATAGGCCTAAATGACCATACCTTTACACCCAGCCCCATTACAAGCCTTGGAAAGACTTTTTTATTCTTGAATGAGCTGAAGCAAAAGTCGATTGGAAAATAAGGGTAAACCTATGAGTGAAATCATGTATTGTGTTTATCTCTGTGAGTGTGAGTGTTGGTGTTGATCTTGATTCTGGAACTTTAAATGATTAAACCATTGACTGAATATGGAATCATTCTTTGTGTGAGGGATTTTGAATATCTTTGTTGAGCTTGAACTTGCATTCGAAGCAAGTATAGTGAGCTTGAGATTCTTTGGTAATGGTGAGTCACAACTTGAATCTTTGAGTGCACAATTGATCCTTGCACGAGTAAGTTGAGTATTTTTGTGTGAATTAATGGTTGAGTCTTGTGTAGCACTGTTTGAGACATCCTTTTTGAACTGCTGAACTTGAGTTTTGCTTGAGGACAACCAAAAGTTTAAGTTGGGGGTGTTGATGAGTCCACGATTTGGACTCTTTTAGGGATTTATTTTGATAGATTTAGTGTTCTCAAATGCATATTTTGTCTCAATAACTGATGAAAAGCCTTGAGTTTCAGGTATTTGGAGTTAGAGGCAAAGCATGGACACAATTGGGCAAAAAGGAACAAAGCAGCTGAAAAGACGAAGAAAAGACGGTATGAGGATCGCCTAGACCATTAGGTGAGTCGTCGAATGGCTATGGTCTCACCTAATGTTGGAGTGTGCCAAGCCCTGAACGACAAAATCAAGTTAGCAATAGAAAGGAGAAGTCGGCGAGTCGCCGAACAGTTCCGCAATGCAGTGCCTTATTGCCCAAAGTTACAGAACCTCAAATTTTTGAAAGCCAATGTAGAAAGGTGATGAACCAGACCAAAGGGTAGATCGCCGAGTGTATCAGCAATCCCTACTAACTGCGCCAAAGTGGTCCTTCGCAGCACACCTTTGACAAACTATAAATACTTGTTTAAATTTTTATCTTAGTATCCCATTTTGTAGGGAATCATATTGTTTTTTAGTTTTTAGAACTCAAAGTTTTGGAGACCTTGTTCCTTAGCTTTAAAGATTTGAAGATTTCCATTTCTAAGCAATTGGAAGTGGGTATTGAAGATTCTTCATCTTAGACATGTGTAAAGACAATATCTATCGTACCCATTTGATCGAAACACTTTTCGGTATTGATTTCTATCTTTTTACTATTTCTAGCTAAAACCCCAATTCTTGGGGTGTGATTATGTGAATATGGGTTGAATTTACATCTAGGTATTGCTAATTGATAGTTAATTTGTTGTTTAAAGGTGATTTCGTTCAGTAGTTGTGTTTAAATTTAATGGGGTTGTAGTTGCAAATACAAATTTATCTTTGTGTTTTTTGACTTGCTCGAGAGAGAAGTTTTAAAACCAAAACTACTTAATCGATAGTCTGTGGTTATTGGGTTGTCGTGGGTTCAGCTCGAGAGAGTGAATCCTAAACCCTCTCCCACACATTCAGCTCGAGAGAGTGAATGGACTAAGGCGAAGGTTGTGCTTCATTGCCGCTTATCGGTGTTCAAGAGAAATCGATTTGATTCGGGGTAAAATGTTCGAGAGAAAATTTACCCCTACTAAAGTCTAGCTTATTTACCAATTTACAGCGATTTACTATCAATAGCATTTACCCGGTTGTTTATTTTAGCCCATACTCCTATCACATCCCAAGAATCCTGTCTCCATATTCGTATTTCATATTAATTGTTGTTTTAGTTGATAATTGACTATAAAACCCCCTTTGATAGTTCACACTTGTGTCACCCTTTAATTTGATATGTTTTTCTTCGTATATGTCTGTAGCTATAATTGACTTGAGCAAAGTTCTTGCTTTTCTCTTAATTCTCTATTACAAACTGCTCCATTGGGACTCGACCATAACTCACTAGTTGGACTATATTACTATTGAACGATCGTTGGCACTTGAACTAAAAGTTGTGTAATTGATACGTCAAATCAAAATGTCGCCGCCGCTGGGGAGTGGTGTTAATTGAGAATTTTTAATTAAGTTGAATTTTGCTCTTGTTAGTTATAGTTCTACTTACTTTATTTTCAGTGTTGTTTGCTTGTTTGTGTTGAAAACAGGAAGTATGAACTTAAACGGTAGCAATGGCAGCCAAGTAGGCCATCAAGACGACATCGGAAACCTCAATGATGTTCTATCTGGGTGAAAGTCCTTGGGTTTGTAGGTCAACGAACCTCATGCTAATGACCCCCATCTCATGGGAGGTATTGGTTCCATTCGCTTGCATCCGGCCGAAGGGAATGTGATATTTGACATCACGAGCACTATGTTGCAACTCTTGCAACTAAAAGGGCTTTTCAGTGGTTTGGCTCATGAGGACCCTCATGAGCATATTAGAAACTTTGTGGATGTATGCAGACCGTTCTCCTTCAAGAATATCTCCCAAGAGTCGGTCCGGTTGAGGTTGTTCCCATTCTCTTTGATGGAAGAGGCGTGCAAGTGGCTGGCTGAATTACCACGTGAATCAATCACTTTGTGGGAGGAGTTGGTTACCGCATTTCAAGTGCAATTTTTCCCTCCTTTGAAGATGATGACTCTTTGGGATAGCATTCAGAGATTTAAGCATCTACAAGGTAAGCCAATACACGAAACCTGGTTGCGATTCAAGAAGTGGTGCTTCAATACCCAACCCATTATTGTGTGTTGGGCCTCTCTGATAGTATTAGTATGCTGAAATGACTGTTTTAATCTGAATATCTTGCCCATATTGTGTAGATTATTGAATTCCCGTCTTTTTGTACTCTAAAATGAAGTAAAATTGTGGGGTTGTTCTTTTATGTAATGGGTCTTACGTTAATTTGACTAGTGCTTGGTTTGATTTTGTTTTCGGGGGTTACGTGTTGAATTCGAGAAGTTGGGTGGATTATAGGCACGTTGAGTCGTTTGGCGTGATGGTATTCTTAATGTCCTCATCTCGCCTTTAATTTCATGCCTTACGTGTTGTTTTGCTCTGTAACTTTTGGCGAGAAACCTGAGGTCGCCGAAGGAACTCGGTGACTCGCCGAACGTGTTCTTGATCGCCATTTGTCTGCACCCCTGCATCCTTTCCGCATTGTCACTTTCGGCGAGACAACCCTTGCTCGCCGGATGATGTCGGCTATTCACCGAAGGGATCGACGAGTTTGCCTGCAACGGATTTTCTATGCTTTTGTCGAATGTTTTCTAACTTTGTCTCGAGGCTTTGCAGACATGGCTAGACCTAAAGTTGCTGGGAGAATCATGCCACACCGACTGATAAGAGAACGAAATTTCAAATTAATTGAAGAGAGGTCGAATCCTCCCAAGAAGGGAAAACAAGAACCTCCACCTAGAAACAAAGGCAAAGGCAAGAGGCCCAGTTCTAACAGGAAGACTAATCCACGAGGCTCCTCTATTCCTTCATGGGCCCGGGGTATCTATGCAGCTATGCCAAAAATTTTGGCGGATACACCTGTAGCAACTCCTGATGAGTCTGGTGCTATTGTTCCTTTTGAAGGGACTCCGGGCACTGATGCCCAGACAGATGGAACGAATGCGTAGACAGGATACCCTCTTTACCCCCCCCCCCCCCCTCTCTATCTTTATTTCTTTGACTTGTTGGATATTATTAGTCTGTTTGCATTTGAGGACAAATGTTTTTATTTGTGGTGGGGTGAAGCCAACCTTTTGTGTGACATTCGTAACTCTTGTTTTGTTTATATTTGGGCTTTGAGCTACAAATTGAGTTTTTGCACTGCTTTTTGTAGATGTTTGAGCTTGTGGCTCCTTGTTTTTAATTGTTAACGATTTTTTACCCGTCCAAAAAATTTTGCCACCTCTCGTATGTGTTAATGTGGTTGTTCTCTTGCAAATTTCAGTACCGGTTTTGATCAATACCGATGACTCGAATAGTGCTCATAATCGAACAAAAAATAATGTGCGGTTATAACGAGGCCAATTGAAGTTGCATAGACAATATGTGAGCTCTTTGCATCTCATTGTGACTAGCCAATTATCAAATGAATCTCTGGTAATAAACATTGCACACTAGCAAAAGTATGGAGTCTTGTTTGACATTGGTGTCAATGCCATGTGTGATGAGCTTACCGTGAACCATGTGTGATGACACCTATAATTTACCCCGTTGGTCCGATTGACTAAGTGATGCAAATTTCTTAAGATGATCTTAGGCAACTTTAAAGAGTGTAAACCAATTTGAAATTATACCTCTTTTGTGGCTTACCTTGTGAGTGTGTGAACCTCTTTTGAGCACCCCTTGAGCCTTACCCTTTTTCTTGGAAGAAACTTTATGAAAGCTTAACCTTTCTTGATCCATTACCCATAATCCTCATGATTTGTGATTTGGTTGAATAGCCAACTTAGGCAAAAAGCCTAAGTTGGGGGTGTGGTGAAAAGAGAAAGTAAATCAAGAAAATTCAAAGAAGTCCCTTTTTCCCATGTTTTGAGAAAAATGGAACCCCTCCATATATAAAAAAAAGAAGAAAAATATTGAAAAAGAAAAAGAAAAAAAAAGTTGTGGAATAAAGTTGTGAAAATACAAAAAAAAATGGGGTTTCCAATGATCTTTGGCACTTGAACTGGAAGTAGTGTCATTCATAGGTCAAATCAAGGGGTTCCATTTATAGCACATTTTTGGAGATCATTTCAGAAGGGTCTAGGCACTTAGGTAAATCTTAGCACCATTTTTCATCCATAAAATGATGGACAGGCAGAACGTACAATTCATAGGGTTGAGGATATATTACGAGCTTGTGTGCTGGATTTTAAAAGAAGTTTGGATCAACATCTACCTGTTATCAAGTTCGCTTATAATAACAGCCTTTAAGCTAGTATTCTGATGGCCCCTTACAAAGAACTATACATGCGGAAGTGTAGGTCATCAATCGGTTGGTTTTAGCTCAGGGAAGCAGAGTTTTCTAGGTCCCAATCTAGTCCAACAAGCAATCAAAAATGTTAAGCTTATTAGAGATGGGCCTCATACAACACAGTGTCGGTAGAATTCTTATGCAGATGTTTGACGATACAACTTAGAGTTTCATGTAGAAGATTGGGTTTTCCTAAAAGTATTACCTATGAAGGGCATCATGTAATTCGAAATGAAAGGAAAGCTCAATCCTAGCTATGTTGGACTGTATAAGATTATTCGGAAGATCGGTATGCTGGCATACGAGCTTGATTTTCCTTTAGAATTGGAAGCAGTCCATCCTGTATTTCATGTATCTATGTTGCAGAAGTGCATTGAAGATCCTTCACGTATTATGCCCATTGAAAATACTTGCATTGCTGAAGATATATCTTATGCAGAGGTACCAATAGTGAATTTAGATCGGCAAGTAAGAAAGCTTCGAACAAAAGAATTAGCTTCTATGAAAGTGTTATGGTAAAATAACAATGTTGAGGAAATGACTTGGAAGCGGAAGAGGATATAAGGAAGGAGTACCCCCTATTTTTTTACAACTTGAGGTGAGTCACATTTCGATAATTGACAATTATTTCTTCACAATGACTTAATTAGATTTTAAGTAGCTTGAAAGTACAATTTATATGTCTTCGTACGAGATAGCTATATGAAGCTTAGTAGTAAGAATTTTCATAATTTGACTTTATGTTTGCGACTGTAACAAATATATACTCACAAATAAAGTCCTCTATGAAAAAATCAACCAAGGAATTTTCTAGATACATTCGCTGGCGAATGTTCATAAGGGGGGGAGAATGTAAGATCCCGTACTTTTTTTTCTATTCTTGCATAATATATGGGGCGTAGTATGGCATGGTTATATGAGGTGTATATAACTTGGTATCGTACATTGGAGATTAAGATTGCAAATGGGTGGAAATATAAAGGAACTAAATTAGAGTTTTAGATCAAAGGGACCCCTCAAACAAAGTTTAGGATTAAAGAAATGGCTTGCGTAGCAATTCACGCGTTTGAAAGATTTAAATTATCCCATGCCCTGGGGATAAGCCTAGGAATATCTAACATGCTAAGAATAGTGTGTTACGAGGTATTATAATAGCACAAGGGTCGTATGTTAACTTTTGAAGTCAAGAAAATTAGCGAAACTAAGGTCGGTAAAAGTTATCGAAGTTTTTCTAATAATATTTTCTTAACTTTGGGTCAAATGTCTTGGATATTTTCTCCCAATATATAAAGAGTTACAAGGCCCAAGAATATCACATCTAAGGCCTACAATTCTAGTTTGCAACGCACAAAACCCCGTATCCAACCGACATCAGAGTTAAAAGTTATGAGGGTTTTACTACGGATTGCTCGGGCAAAATTCAAGTCGCACAAACCGGGTCGGGTCAAAAATATGGTTTGTCGGCTTATTCGCGTTTTAACCCATAAAAGCTTTTCTTTCACTTCCTAACCAGAAAGAAAGTTGAAGTGAGGGTTATAATGGAGTTATTGCATGATGAAGGTTAGTTTTTAGCGCTTTCTACCATTAAAGGTTGCCCTCGTGCCTAGAAACGTGATCTCTACATGTGGCAATTGTTTTCCCCTTCTATTAGCTACATTTTAAGCTAGTTTTTGAAGATATAAATTGGTAATTATTATTGTTTATTCAAGGTTTACACTTAGTTTGCTAAGGTAATCATCTCGGGACTCTTTTATGATTGTTTTTACGAAGTTCTACAAATGTTTCGTCAACTTGGGGCCATATGGAAAATCTGCCGATTTAAGCTCAATTATGAATTGTTTATAGGTGTGTACTAGCTGTGTATATATAGTGTTTGTGAAGATTAGACATAAGGATCAACTTTTGTGAAGAAGCTGTGGGCATTCGAGAGTTCATTGGAAAGGTATGTTAATGCTAAGCTCCATCCCTCATTTTAGCACGACACTAGGAAATTCCTAAAACGCCAAGTGGGATATTTTGCTATTATGTTGCTAGAAAAGCTTTCTATCAAAGGCATTGGGATCTCAGCTGAATGATGTACGTAATTCTAGTATTTTGATACTCCACTCATTCGGATAAATAGGATATTCGACATCTACATGTCATTTTATCGATTTCGTTGATTATAAGTCCATATGTATGAATTCTTATTCTTCCTTCAGTGGTGTGACTTAAAAATATTACGGGAGACCCTTATTATTTGTAATCAACCCTCTTTTCCCACTAAGTTATTATGAAAAATCTTTAGAATAGCTCAGGATCTTCAAAAATCTCAAATATAACTTAAATGTTCAAACTAATAGAACACTTGATTTTTGAAATACTTCTTTTATAAATTATCTAGGAACCAAGTACAAGAACTAAGTAAACCACCTTAAACTTGTTATGAATATCTACAAGGTTAGGTTATCTTTCTAAAATTCAAGTTAATTTTTCAAGCTTATTTGGAAGAACATATGAGGTCCCATGAGATGGTTACATGTCATACGAAAGTGATTACGGAGTTATGAGAACAAGACTACAAATGGGCCAAGATTGGCAACATGTCAATGGTAACATATATGTGTTATAGATCCATGACATGACATGCTATGCATTCTACTCTCGAGCTATAATATGGAGGTATGGGGCCTATTGCCTATATTTATACATATGAGACACCGATGGACACAGGTTGGCGAATATGATTCTAGTTAGCTACTGAGAAGCACCACCAATGCTAGCATTTGGTTATGCGTGTCATGCATTTGCATCTATACATAT